>JACEIK010007619.1:0-66519 GCA_018107945.1 Datura stramonium | reverse complement strand
TAGAATAGAAAAATAATTATTGTAGTCTTATTCGAATAGTGTAATCAAATTTAGGCTAGAAAATGAGGTGATATTGTGTATATTGAATAACAAGAAGGAAGAAAAAATTTCTCTCAAAAGTTTGTTTCTTGTTCTTTATTTTTGCATTTTTATTTTTAACGATATAATAAAATAAATATGATAAATTGTATTTATGGTAATTATATAATTGTAACAATTAGGAAAAGGAATTACTTTGTATTCCTATTGGGATAGGGAAACAATTATTGTAGTCTTATTCGAATACGGAAGTCAAGTCTAGACTATAAAAGGAAGTGATATTATGGAATGCTGAATAACAAGATGGAAGAGCAAATTTCATATCAAAGTGTGTCTCTTGTTCTTTGTTTTACTTTTTTATTTACATGGTATCAAAGCACTTTGCCTATCTTTGATAAGAGGAATTAAATAAGATCAGATTATCGGCAGACAGCATGAAAATCGAAATGTGTCGCTGTCAGCTGTCGTATATTCATAAAAGACAATCCTGTTGAAAGGATGATGCAAGAAAAAAAAAATTATAATTTTAAATAGGTGCAAACAAATATGAAATAAGAGGAACAAAATTTTTCTAAATGTCAGAGAATGTGAGAGAAAAAGGTTGAAAGATTTTTTTAAAAATTTGAAAATAGCCAAAAGGCCTTGTTATAAACACAAAGTAAAAAGAAGAAATTACATAAAATATTAATACTAAATGAGTACACGTTATATTAATATTTTATTTTATTATTAAATAAATTTAAATTACAAAATTACCAATATATACGGTTAATGTTAAACATGCTAATTGTTGATACTAGCACCAAATTCAATAATTTATGATACACCTTATTACGCCACTATTTTCCAGCATAATTATACTTTTACACGTAAATCAAAAAAAAAATTCTTTCTTGAATCTTTCTTTTCTTATTTAATATACAATTATTTATGTTTACCATAACTCTTTTTCTACTGAAATAAATATATTTTTCTCTTTTTAAATCTTTTTCTTTCATTGTCTAATACTCAACTTCTATTTTCACCATAATTTTTCTCCCATATAAACAAATAATTTTTTTCTTAAATCTTTTTTTCTTCTCCAATACTCAACTCATATCTTGAGGGTATCTCTTCTTCTATAAAAATAAATATTTTTTCTCTTTCTTAAAAAAAACAAAAATAAAAGTAATACAAAAATATGTTATTTGTGACCTAATTCTCAATTAAATTTAATACACAAATTTTTCAGTAAAAATAAAAATATCTAAAAGATAATAAATGACATAGAAAAATCTTAAATATACTGATCTAAAGCACATTCATCACAACAGATAAATTCAATTCATACAAGCTGCCCAAATATAATTCAACAAACATTAAATGGGATACATTAAAAATTATTATAATATATACCATAATTAAATTACATAAAATACGTGTTTATAAAGTACATAAAATTATATTTTGCTTAAAAAGTTTACTTCATAGCATATTTTTCTAATGATTACTGTTCTTCGTAAAAATTTAATTACGTTTATATTTTTCTAAAAAGATAAAATTCAAGCCCTAAATATATTTTTGTACACAAATTATTCATCATGTTTCTTCACAAGTAAGTATAAATTTTTTTTTAAAGAAAAAAAAATTAATGCACAATTAATACAAATATATTATATAAATTGAATCCTCATATTCAATCATTCAAAGTTGCACGCATACACACATACAAAAAAACTCTTGTTTTCTTCTCTATGCTTAACTCTGTCTTTCACAGTATTAAATTTTAAATTCTTAGAAGCAAACTCTTCTTCAAAATTTTCTTCTCTAATACTTAATTCTTCTTCTGGCCGATCTTCGCCACGAAACTAGACTCTTCTTCATAGAACACAACTCTTGATATCCTTAGTCTTCACTAAACACAGCGAAAAAGTTAATTCTTAAAAGATTCAAACAACATATATACACAATTCATATAATATTTATACGGATAATTTAGATATGCTATCTATAACATTAAAATAAATAAAAAAATTTTTTATTTTTTAATGATAAAATCATATAACATTTTTAATATATATATATATATATATATATATATGCTATAAATTATTGTTCATGTGTTTAAATATAAATTATTGTTCATGTGTTTAACTTGCTTTAAAAATTAAAATTATCTAGTTTGAACAAAAGCATTTAAAATTGAGCTGCAAGGATATCAAAAACATTTTTGAACAAAATAATTATACAAAAAAATTTACAAGCACTTGGTGAATATTTGATTTCAAGACCATCCTCAAAACCACCTGTTCCTCCAAAACCAACAGAAGCCTCCACATCTTCAATTCCTCTGTTTAAACCATATGAAATTCCTAGAACGTTTGCTAGGGAACTCCAAACCCACCACTAAAGAGATTTTCCTCAATTTTCTAACCTCCAATGAAGGGTCTTAAAACTGAGAAAACATTGGTCCCTGATACCCCCAATAAAAGAAACATCTTCAATGGCTTCTGTAACAATCACAGTTCTTCAGGAAGATAGTCCATCTGATAGTCAACCAGAACAAGAAGTTCCTTTAAAGGTTTCCCTTGTCAAAGTCGAGTTTCCAACTGGTGTAAGCCACAAAAACTTTATTATCCTGGAGCTACCCATCCTAACGTAACCTAAGAAGAAAAACTCAATGTCATGCAAAATAATTACAATGTCAATAACATCTATGAATGGAACATAGATGGTTGTTTTGAATACAATATTCTATCCAAATTATAGCAGATGACAATGGTTGTTGCTGCTTATAGGACCTCCCATAATTTCTCAGACCAACTCACTACCCATGTCCTAGTAACAGGATTTACAGGTCAGCTAAAGGCTGGTGGGATACTTATCTTAGTGAGGAAGACAAACAAAAAAAATTTCATAGTTTCTGAGTTGACTCTGTAGAAAAACCAATTTTCAAGGATGGACAAACAATTTCTGACTCCACAAATACACTTATTTATACCATTGTTATAACTTTCATTGAAAGTACAAATATTTTTAGAGAAAGGTCTTCTAAAGTACTCAACAACCTCAAGTGTAAAACATTTTCAGACTTTAGATAGTATAAGAATTTCTTTCTTATTAGGTTCTGTGAAAGACCTGATGGTAATCTTCCATACTGGAAAGAAAATTTTCTAGATGGATTGCCTGGTCCCTTAAGATTTGATCAAAGAGGAACTCCAAAGCCAACACTCTGGTGATATTATTCCCTATGAGCAGATCACATACGGTCAACTCACAAGCCTCATCCAACAGGTTGCTCTTAAAATTTGCCGCCAAGATAAGATATTAAAAAAATTAGAAAAAAATAGAGTCCAGACTCGCTGAGATATTAAAAGTTTCTACGAACAATTTTGTCTACATCCTTGTAGAAAGAAAACTCATAGAAGTTCGACTCCTAAAAAGGAAGTCTCCTCATCAAGACCTCATGCTCCTATCTTTAGGAAATCATAATCTTCTCCTCTAAAACATCAGCGTACAACTAAGAAGCTAGTTCTTCCTTTCCCCAACGATGACAAATGTTACAGGTCTAACAAACTTGGTCATATCGCCAAATACAACAAGTTCGTCAAAAGGGTTAGAAATCTCAATCTGGATGAATCAGTCCTCAACCAGATACAACACCTCTTACTTCAAGAGGACTTTGATAGAGCTGATGATGAATTCGAGCAGGATTTTAACTAAATCGAAAATGATGAATTAGAATCCTCTCGGTTTGACCAAGAAGACCAAAATAGCCAACCTGAGATCAATATTCTCTCAAAAGAACAAGATCTTCTCCTAGAGGTTATAACTAGCCTACTGGATTCAGACCAAAAAAGATATTATCTAGATCAACTCAAAAGGCTCTAGATAAATCCTTCACATCTTCCTCCAATATTTTTTCTCATCCCCATATAGCAAATACTTACAATATTACTGATGTTTTGAATAGATTTCCTTCTAATAAACCAAAGGTAGTAACTATTCAAGATCTCCAAACATAAATAGTACTCCTTAAGGAATAAATACGATAAATTAAAGCTAGATAAGAATTAGACTAAATTGATCTTCAATAATTCTCTACCATGACTAATCCTTCTAGACAAATCGAGGTTGAACAATCAGGTCATGAAACCAAACAAGAAGACTTTATCAATTATATCTCACGAATTTCTATCAGGCGATGACATACTAGGGTAATCTTAGTGGTCAACAAATCATTCATTTAAAACATAATCACCTTCTTTGATACTGGTGAAGACCTTAATTGTTGAACAAAACAAGAAGGTAGCTTGTTTTAAACGCATATAATTGTTAAATATAATTTTTAATATTTATTTCAAAAATGACAATGTTTACCCAATAATCCAAATTGAGCCAGAATTTTGGCACTCCAACCCCAGGAGATAACTAAGAAAATGCTTAGCCCTTTTTTTAATTTCTTCCAAAAAAAAAACTCCTTCGTGTATCCAAAAATTCTGTGAATTCATCCTCACAGATACAAGATCCTGCTTATTTAAACCCCACAAAGACAAGCCGACGCTAACTTTTGTTACCCATACCACGGTGTGGATTAACAAAATAATCTCACAAAAGGAATGGGGAATGCATCCAACCAAGTATAAAAAAAAATTCAACCATTTGAACCCCAAAATTATAATTATTTTGACTACCAAAGAAGGTGGATGAACGCGTTCACCTTCCAAAATAACCTCAACAAACATTCTTGGTTTCTCCTATGGGGAAAAAACTACCCTCTGACTTCTCTCAGTGATTTTTGCATCAATAGTAGTTGGCTTATGGTCAGAGAGTTGAGATCCCCCCCCCCCACCGTTCAAAAAGGATATGAATACTTTTTACAAAGATTTTTCAGTGAGCAATAAATCCCTTTCCTCTTATAATTTTCCCACATATTTCATATTCCGTGGATTTATTCGCAAAAATTTGTCTTCCACAAACCAAAAGGACACAAAAGGATTCCATGGTTAGCCCTCCAAGGCCACTCTAAATAGTATAAGAGTTGGAACCCATCAGAGGCTTACGTAGCGGAGGTGAAAAAGAGGTTCCTACAAAATTTGAAGTATCTGGCCCCGACAGATGCCACTCAAATATCATTTTTACAGCAAAAATCAATTGCAGTTGCCTAGTGGGCTAGCTCAAGCAATAGAGGATATTTTATCCAACAGATAGAAAAAATCCTTCAATAAATTAGAGCTAAACTCCCTGGCTGTCAATTGCAGGCATTAGAAAAATCTGAGTCGAAAAATGAATATATGTTTAGAGGCAAGATTGTGTATATCCTTTTACAGAATAATTTTTGCAGCTTTACAATCAATTCTTAACAAAAATCTTTGATCTAATAAATAACCTTGAAATTTTAAAATGCATAAGACAATTGCAATTTTTTTTATATAGTTGGATAATTTAGTTGGGTCTTATTCTAATGCTTGAATGCAAATACAATAATATTTTATTTATTATTTTTTTTCTTGAAAATGCCACTATAACCAATGTCTGATGCATCTGTTTCAACTATTTTGAATGAAGAAGAGTCAAGAAGAGATAAACAAGGAAGATGTTTGAGCATTTGCTTGATCTCTTTGATCACATTGGTGAAAATATGGATCCACGGAAGTGCGGGTTTTTTTCAACATATCATGGAGGGGTTTTAGTAAATTATTAAGTCCTGAAATGAAATCTGCTACATAATTGACATACCCCAAGAATATTTGGAGCTGAGTTTTATCTAAAATTTGACTGAAAAATTTGTCAACAAATTGGATAAATTTCTAAATGAGAATAACAGTACCTTGTTGGGTATTATGCCTGAGAAATTGAATGTTACTTTGAAAAGACTAACTTCGTTTTAAATAAAATTAAGCCATTTTATTTGATCATATTGAAAAAATCCTTAAGTTTTTGAAATATTTATCAATGACATTGGAGAATACTAAAATATCATCAATATAAATAATTATAAATTTTAAAAATATATTTAAAATGTCATTCATAATTTTTTAAAATTTTGAAGGAGCATTTTTTAGTCCAAAGGGCATGCCATTCCATTCATATTCCCTAAATAGTATCATAAAAAACATTTTTGTACCGATCTTTGGGATCAATTTAAATTTGCCAAAAATAAGATTTTAAATCAAATTTTGAGAAAATCGTGGTAGTATAGAGTTGCTGGAGTAAATCCCTTTTGTTAGGAATAGGATAGCTAATCCAATGAAGGGCGAAATTCAATGACTTATAATTGATGACTAAAGGACAATGGATGGTTAGCTCATGATTCTTTTGTATAGGGAGCGATTGTGGGAATTGTCTTTTCATCAAGGTTAGGTTCATAAAGAAGCCTAACCGTGTGTTTTTTGTGATTCTAGAAAGCTGTGGGTAAATCTGCATAGAGTTTCTTTTTAATTTATGTTTCAAGGACCTTGATTTTGGATTGAAAGAGAGGGTCTTGAAGTTGTTGTTGTAGCCTATGAGAAGCTACCTCTTCATTGAGAAAATAAATATGAACTTCCTTATTCTTCAAGGTAGATAAGATTCTTTTGACTCGGGGTTTGTCAAAAGAAAGGAAAATATTGTTGTATTCAATTTTTGGTTCCTTGATGGGTGACCCTAAATGAGATTAGTTCTTCAATGAAAGGAATGCTTAAGATTACTAGATTAGTGATGTTCTTCACCAGTACGAATGATGTAGAAGCTAATAAGGTAGAATTTTCTATGAAGTTCTTGCTTTGACATCAGAGAGTTTGTAGCAGATCCCTAATCTATTGTCATTAGCATCTCTAAGGGCCTCCTTAGTTTTTTCAAAGCATTTGGTAGGGATGAGATCTGATCTCCCCAGCCGTCAATTGCAGGTGTTGGAATAATTTGAGTCGAAAGACGAAGAAGACAGTCCCCTGCATCAATTTTCAACTAAATTTACATCAGCAACGACATCACCAAAACTGATGTCATGCATGACATCACCAAATAAATTATTGAAAGTGATACTGTAGCTTCACTATAGCAACACAGTAGCTTCACTATAGCACTACTGTAGCAATTTTTGGCTATAAATAGCCCCCTCCACTCCATTTGTAAGTTTTTTTTGTACAAGATTTTTCTCTCAAGGAAGACTGGATTAGAGCTTGCTCCTTTCCTTTTCTTGTAATATTTAAAGTTTATTTGATATTTATAGCACCCACCACCACATTCAGAGCCCGCTAGGGCAGCAGATATATCAGCACCACCCCCGCTATACCTGTGCCATTAGGTCAGGAGCTCAGGGGTGCTTTTGCATGTTAATACAGATGATGGATTCCCAGCGTCAGCCTCAACCGGTAGTACCAGCTATCATTGAGCCCGCTGAGGGGCCCGGTAGTTCAAGAGTTCATGAGTTTCTGGCTTTGAGTCCCCCACAGTTTACTGGGACAGATCGTAGAGAGGACCCCCCCTCCCAAAACTTTATAGACCAGTTGCAGAGGATATTCAAGGTCATGCATGCCTCATCCACAGAATCAGTCGAGCTAGTAGTATTCAGATTGCGAGGTGTAGCGATTTTATGGTATGAGAGTTGGGAGAGATCCCGAGGCAGAGATGTACCTCCACCTACGTGGTCTATCTTTTCAGAGACTTTCATAGATCATTATTTGCCTCCAGAGTAGAGCAGTTTTTGCATCTAGAGCAGGGTCGAATGAGTGTCAAAGAATATGCGTTGAGGTTTGACTCCTTAGCCAGGTATGCACCCTCGTTTGTTGACACCATGCCAGCCAGGGTGCACCGATTTATTATGGGGCTTGCTCCAGGATATATAGCATATTGCATTACAGCTACTCTGCGAGAGTATATGGACATTTCACGGATCCAGGATTTTTCTCAGAATATAGAAGAGCTTAGACAGCGCAAGTATGCTATGGAAAGGTCAGGCCAGGAGCAGTGGAGTTTCCTCTATAATATGGACTATCAGGAAACCCGAATCGCAGAAAAGTCCAACATAGGCACCTCATAGGATGCTACAACTACCATTACATGATAATAAGGGATATCTAAATAGCGGTATTGATAGCATAAGTAGTAAAATAACAACTGAACAACCTCACCTTAACTGTATAATATGGATTAGTCTTGGAACAAGCGAGGATATCTAGATTTCATATCATCCTCAGCTTCCCAGGTCATCTTTTCTTTATTCATGTTCCTCCATAATACTTTAACAGAGGCAACATCCTTTGTTCTCAACCTGCGAACCTGTCAATCTAATATGGCCACTAGAACCTCTTCGTAAGCTAACTCCTCAGTAACCTAGACGTCCTCTACTGGCACGACTCGGGATGGATCCCATATACACTTTCGCAGCATTGACACATGAAAGACCGGGTAAATAGATTCTAACTCTGGAGGTAAGTCTAATCATAAGCCACTTGGCCTATTCTCCGGAGGATCCGATAAGAGCCAATAAACCTAAGGATAAGCTTGCCCTTTTTACCAAACCTCATTACACCTTTTATTGGCAAAACTTTTAAAAACACCCAATGACCAACACTGAATTCCAGGGCTCTACGCCGCACATCAGAGTAGGATTTCTGGATACTCTTATCTGTCAACAAGCGCTCTCTGATAAGATTTACTTTTTCCTCTGATTGGTGGATCATGTTTGGTGCAATTAATTCTGATTCTCCTACCTCGAACCAACCAATGGGGGATCTGCATTTCTGCCCATATAAGTCTTCATAAGGTGCCATCTGGATCGCCGAATGATAACTGTTATTGTAAATAAATTCAATAAGGGGTAAATGCTCATCCCAAATTCCCTCGAAGTCTAACACGGATGCTCGCAACATATCTTCAAGCATTTGAATTGTACGTTCTGCCTGCCCGTCTGTTTGAGGATGAAAGGTTGTACTCAAATTAACCTGTGTCCCCAAGCCTTTCTAAAATGACTGTCAAAATCTAGTTGTAAATTGTGCCCCATTGTCAGAAATGATAGTAGTTCGGACACCATGTAATTGAACTATTTCTCTGATATACAATTCAACATAGTCCTCAGCTAAGAAGGTAGTCCTGACTAGATGAAAATGAGCTGACTTCGTCAATCTTTCAATAATTACCCAGATGGAATCAAATCTGCACCTGGTACGGGGTAACCCTTTCACAAAATCCATGTTAATCGCTTCCCATTTCCACATAGGTATCGCTATCTCCTGTGTCAATCCGCCGGGTCTTTGATGTTCAGCCTTTACTTGCTGGCAGTTAGGGCATTGTGCTACAAACTCTGCTACTCCCTTTTTCATTCCTGGACACCAGTAAATCTCTTTTATGTCATGATACATCTTTGTAGAACTTGGGTGAAGAGAATAACGGGAATAATGTACCTCTGCCATGATCTGCTGGCGAAGTCTTGTCATATTTGGAATGTAGAGGCGACCTTTAAATCTCAAGACCCCGTCTTTTGTTACCTCAAAAGTTGATACTTCCCCCGCTGAACTTTATCTATGAGTTGTACCAGGTGAGGATCTTCATACTGCCGCTCTTTTAATTCTATAACCAGGGATGATACTGCGGTATTATGAATTACTGCCCTACTGTCTCCCGAGTCTACTATTCGAATGGCTAAACTAGCTAACTGGTGCAATTCTCGGGCCAGCTCCCATTGTTCGGGCCTCAAGTGCACTAAACTCCCCATTGATCTACGACTAAGGGAATCTGCTACAATATTATCCTTCCTTGGATGATATTAAATATTCACGTCGTAGTCCTTCAATAATTCTAACCAGCGACGCAGCCGCAGATTCAACTCTTTCTATGTAAAGATGTACTAGAGGCTCTTATGATCAGTAAAAATGTCCATATGGACCCCATATAGGTAATGTCTCAAGATTTTTAAGGCGTGAACTACTGCCGCTAACTCTAGGTCGTGAGTGGGATAGTTCTTTTCATGTTTCCTCAACTGCCTTGAAGCATAAGCAATTACCTTACCATGTTGCATCAGAACACACCCTAACCTGACGCCCGAAGCATCACAATACACTGCATAATCCTCTGAACCTTCTAGCAAAGCAGTACAGGCGCTTACGTCAATTTGTTTTTCAACTCCTGCAAACTCTGTTCACATGCTTCAGTCTAGTGAAATTTAGCTGCTTTTTGAGTTAACTTGGTCAAAGGTGCCGATAGAAACTCTGCCGAAATTTTTCTAGAAACAAGTTGAGTAAATTGGGAAGTCCTATGGATAGAAGTCTACATTCGAGGACGAATGTTCTTAAGGGGGGGAGAGAGAATGTTACACCCCGTGAAATTCCCGGCACATAGATGGCCTATTGTTGTGTTGTTGGTTAGAGTATTGGAAAGCCATACATGCTGAAAAGGCGGGAAAGATCGGACAAACTATGTACGCGCGTCGCAAGGCAAAATCGACTTATGATTGCATTCAGAATGCAACATAAATCGCATTCAGAATGTATTATAAGTCCCAAAGTATATAAGCCCCACTTCGGTTTTAAATCGGTTCATTCATCATAATTTCAGAGAAAATTCGCAGCAAACAAAAGAGAGACAAAAGAGGGTGAATATGTTATCGTTCGATTACGGCGCAGCGTAGTCTAATTCTAAATTAACCTCAGGTATCGAGGTACTTAGCAGCAGAGAGCATTCCAACGGATTTCACATTCTGAAATACGGCCGACGAATCGTCGAGCTATTGGACTAAGGTAAGTAAATTTGCTCCAAACTAGTGTCTATGTGCTCCTAGTCGTAAAGTGGATACTTCTCATACGGACTTACGAAAATATGAGAAGTTTCTAACAATACGATAGCCTAAGTTTAGGCTATAAATATCGAAAGTGACGTTGTCCTTCAGAATAGTGTTGTATTTAGTACTAATTGATGTGTATATGAAGATGGAGTTGGGAGAAATAGTAGATGCGGCCGGGCCTCGTCCGATAGTCGGATAACTCGAGGTTAAGGTATGTAAAGCCTGTCTCTTCGGCAAGTTAGCAGCTTTAGCCATGTAAATCATAGTAGACTCCGTAATTGAACTCTCGGAGTTGAATGTTGAGTTTTTGAGGTAAGTTCAAGTAAATCTAGTTTGCGTTGCCATATTGTACTCGATCAGAAAGTTAGTAAAGCATGCGCCAAAGGGCGAGTTAGCAATTCAGATTCAGTATAGCCTATTGTATGATTAGCAAGCATGTTGTAGAATAAAAAGAAACAGATTTTCAGAATAAAAAGTTAGTAAAGTAAAATAAGATAGATAAACAGTTTTATGGCTACGGACTAGCCGACAGGCGAATGAGATATTGTGGGTCAGCCGGTAGATAGATCTTGCTACGGGTCTTAAGCGATTTAAATAAAGATTACAGAATCATGTATAATCGGTAAAGAATCGGTATAGTACGGAAAGAGATCGAGAATAAGAAATCAGATTTCAGATAGTCTTTTCAGTTATACATGCTTGCTATTTATATGTGCTATTTGTTTGTTGAGACTTGATGTGGCGTAGGGCTGCTGTTGGCGTCCTCGCCGCCACAGGTTGGTAATCGTGTCGCCCCTTCCGAGCGGGTGGGTTTACGTCACTCAAGGTGGCATGCCGCCCCAGCTAGGACGAAGAAAGATGGGAGAAGCTTTCCCCATATCAGTCTGATCGGCACTACAGTACGAGACAACCCTGTTGGTAGTGTCAGTGCGCATCCGATACGAGATATTCCCTTTGTTGAGTTGTGTCCAGGGAATAGATACGGTTCTGCACATTTCGAGATATTGTTGAGTTGTGTCCCGGAAACAGACCTTATACGGTATAGATGCAGTACGAGTCCTTGGACTCGGACACGATTATTTATATCCAGAGGCTATGGCCCAAGCCCAGGAGACCAGAGGCACAGTGAGATCTCTCAGTGTGAGATGAGTGGAGTGACTTACTTTTGAGTGGATTTTGACTAGAGGTAGTGTATATAGATTGTTTGCTTGCTTGGCGCCATCCGACTTATGGGGTTGATATTGGCTCTTACTTGCTATTTGTATATCTATTTATGTGCTATATACTAGTTAATAGGTAGGCCGTGCGTCTACGAGGTACGCTTCTGCCTTGCTCCGGTCTGAAAGCTTGGTCGATTTTATATCGAACTACTTGATTCAGTTATTCCATTGCCATACAGAATTGCTAGTTATACCATCCATATTGATTGTTCGATTTGTATTATTTCGGTTGCTTTGCATACCTCAGTACCAGTGGTACTACGCCCATTTTAGGCGTTGCATTGCTGCCTGCAGGTACTCATAGACGGGCTGATCCTTGTAGTTCCAGCCCAACATACGAGTCTTGACTCTGTCATCCGAACTTGACATCTAAGGGGTTACTTCCCTACATTTTATGCAGTATGGGTAGGCGATTGCCGACAATCTTATTATTCTTAGAGGCTTGCGGATTGTATATTCACAATGGTTGTTGTACCGGTCGTGTGGGGTCGTGTGTATGTTTTTGGGTTTGCATGTGTTGGCCATGTGGGGCCTTGTTAGTTATTGGTTGATGACCTTAGCGGTCACGGATCAATTCAACACTTGATTATACTTTTCGATGATAACTAAGTGAGCATGAGCCTTGTCGGTCCGCATAGGTTCCCTTATGCTCAGTTGTTATGGTTGGCTGTTATATTCCTACAGGTGGCTATAGGCCTATAGCTCGTTGTTTTCATGAATCCCGAGAATTCGCCAGCACGGCACCCCGAAGTGCTTAGGCTCGGTGGTCCCATTTTATGGGTCCCAGTAGGGCGCAGATGCTGAGTCATGCCTCACAGGGGCGGGCGTGACAAACTTGGTATCAGAAGCGGGTGACATCCGAGTGCAAGCCGTGCTAAGTAGAATCTAATCTATGGATGTGTTGTGCACCGTATGGCGGGGCAGGCATGATAGGATGGTTACTCTTTCTTCACATTCAATCGTGCCATAGAGTACAATATAGGGTTTAGTCCTAAAGCTTACTATAATCTTTGTTCTGAATAAAATGTGAATCTACGACATCGTATCATAGGCCAAGGCCAGGACCCAGCAGCGGGAGAGGGCACCAGCGGGATGCCCGGTCTAGGTGAAATCGGCCCAGTCCCGAGGCGTGAACATCATCCAGCCTTCCCAACGGTCTCATACATGGGGAGCCGCTTGGGATGACAGGTGTCCCTGAGGAACATCATCCCGGCCATTCAAGCAGTCTCCATTCATTAGGGAGCCGTTTGGGATGGCGGTGTCAGCGACACACCTCAAGCCCAGTTCCTACCTACACCATCGACTAAGAGGCCGAGTGCGGTAGTTATGTTAGCGCAAATGGTGGCTGCTCAGCTGAGTCAGTGCCACCTATAGCTCCGGAAGTTGCTCGGTGGGCTGGTAGTTCGAGGGTCGAGAATTCTTGGCACTAGGTCCCCCAGTTCACGGGTGGGTCAGTTGGAGGATTTGAGTTCTGGATTAGATGCGGAGGATTTTCCGGGTAATGCATGTTACTACAGAGTAGGTTGAATTGGCGGTATTCTGACTGCGGGATATTGCTGTGTTGTGGTAGGGGTGGAAAGGTCTCAAAGGACAAATGTTGCTCCTCCGACCTGGTCAGCTGCGAGAGGTTTTCTTGGAAAATTACCTACCACGGGGGCGACAGGCCCGGATGGACCAGTTTTACACCTGAAGCGGGGGCGATGAGTGTTGGCAAGAACTCACGCCCTGGTTCCATTCCCTGCCCGCTAATGCTCACAGCCTTTAGCAGATACCATGCAATCCAGAGTCCACCGGTTTTTATGGGGTTGAACCGAGTATATTCAGAGGCCTGTGGCCAGCTACTGAGGAAGATATGGATATTTGCATGAGTGCAAGCTTTGCTCGATCTATTAGGGGCCTCAAACAACGGCAAGGATGACGAGACGAACCAAGTGGGGCAATGTGGCGGATAGGTCGAATGAGTTGCAGGCGTGAAGGTCTGACACGGACAGTGAATGACCACCTAGAACCCCACCTCCATCACAGAGCAGCGAGAGGGTGATTAGTTCATGGGACAGGTGGGATTCGACAGAGTTCAGTTCACCCCAGCCGAGAGGGAGAGCAAGAGTAGTGGGTATACGCCACCACTTTGCCCTATTTCCAGCCGACGCCACTCTAAGGCTTTAAGATATGGCTCCATAGGGTGTTATATATGTGGACGAGGAGGGTCATGTGATGAGGGTGTCCGGCCAAAGTGGGGGTGACCGGGGATGAACGACGGGTGAGGCCAGCAGACCAAGCGAAGGCTTGAGCCTCAGTTTCAACAGGCAGAGGCCAAGGAAGATCAGGGGCCTCTAGTTCGAGGTACAGGCCCAAGCAGTACCTATGAATTAAAGGGAGACGAGTTGAGGCGTCTCCAAATGTTGCTTGTGGAGATATGTTGACTATTTGCTCTCACCACCTTATGTATTAATCGATTCGGGATCTACCTTTTCCTATGTTATCCCATTAATTGGTTCGAAAGTTTAGTATTGTACGAGAATTGCTTCAGCAACCCCTTTTAAATTATCTACATTCGGTGACTCTATTATCTCAGAAGTTTCTATCGGGGTGTCACAATTAGAAGTTGCCAATGGTCGGACTACGGCAAATTTGGTAGAGCTAGAGATGGTTGATTTTGACGCCATTATGGGTATGGATTGGTTATCTCCATGCAATAACAATGTAATTCTTCACCAAGACGGTTGATCTTGGGCAAAGTAATACTACAAGTGATACTTTATAACTTAGTTTTAGTCTTGTTTATCTACTTATTTATATACATTCTCATGTAATTTTATGTAAATGTGAAGATATATACTAACCAACATGATTACTTCTTGTTTTTGGTTCAAAATGAATTTGAGGAACTAATCACTGATTTGGTAAAGTGGAGGAATGGAATCGAAAGCAAACTACAAAAGTCTGGCAAGGAACCATGCCTTGGCAAAATAGTCGCGCCAGGCGACGTGCCTGTGTGCGTGTGCTGCGCCCAGCACCGGGCCAGGACCAATGCCAGGCGCGAGAAGAAGGCAGAAAGCAGTACACCTACACACACCCAGGTGTCGTGCCACGCCCGGGCAATCGTGCGGCGGTGGTGAGTGTCCACGCGGGCCCATCGCTGGCCCCGCCTGACCGGCGTGCCACGCCATCCATAGTCAGCAAGCTTCAGCCGAATGTCATTTTTAGGTGCTTTCCAGTGTGCTTTCGCGATACCTCCGTGTCACAGAGGTAAATTAGCGCGTTCACCTCCATGCCGGGCATAATTTTATACACCTCTCATTTACTATAATAGGTCCCTTAGCTCCTAAAAACATTTTTGTACGATTTATTTACGAAAAACTACCAAGGAGTGAAGGAGAAGTTGGAGGGGAACTCACCTAGGGTTCTTAAACTTCATCTTCTCTTCTACCAATTCTTGTAAGTATGTTACTCTAATTATGTTTTCTTGTAATTTATAGAATATTTGGCTAATTACCACTCTAGTTGAATTACAGTCTTATGATTGATTTTAGTTCTTAATTTATTGTTTTATGTTCTTAATTATTGTTGTTTTTATGATTGATCTATAAAAACACACACGTTACACCTAGGTCAAATCTTGATAAAGTAAGCCTAGGTAATAACAAGAATGTAGGGAGCAAGTTTGTATCTTACGATATAATTCGAGGATAGGATAGAAATTATACCTAATTTGCCTTGCTTAGTTAATAAAACGGGATGAGTGTTCGAGTGTCAGGAGACTACACGCAAGTGCACGTGGTGAACAAGTAGTAAGTGGCAAGTAAGCCAGTATCGATCCCAGGGGCCCCGGACTACGGGGTAAAATCTCCTCAAGTGTCAATTTACTGTAACTCTAAAAATGCAGACAACAGTGTAAAATAAAGTTTTTTATATTTTGTGAATCATTTTATACTAAAGTAAAATAATTATACAAGTGAGTCGAACTATGAATGTGGTATGCTGAGGCTAAACCGAACATGTAAAGAATTAATTATCGATCTACGTGGTTTATCTTTTCTCACAAGTTGCTAGTCGGAACTTATGCCTATAGATTAAAACTCGTATTTAGTAACTTAAGAATCATGAACCTTCCACCTACATTTCTGTGATAAGAAGAAATTCATGTTCTAGCCCTACAAAACCGATTCCACACTTGACTAATCGACTTTCGGGTATATTTCTATCACGGTAAATCAATTCTCAATTTTCCAAACTAAGAAAGATGGAAGTATCTATTAATTCACAACTTTCCAGTTTCCATTGCCCTCTCGGGTGAAACCGGACTTTTCAGATGTACATTAACATTGACCAAATATTAATGCGGTAAGAACAAGAATTAAATAGAACAACCATGAAGAAAGATGGAAACAACCCGGATAATCAACAATTACATTTCAATACAACGGTTCATAACCTCCAGCGAAAGGGAATTAGCCACTCATTTGTGGATTGAACATCGTTAAGTGGTATAATCATACAAACAATTGAAAGAAAGAAGAAAGGGATAGAAAACCTAAGAATTTTCATCCTATCAGCACTTTGTAACACGTTCTTGCTCCACCAAGTCGGAATATTATCGAAAATAAACCTAAGTGTGCTATTTATAATAGTAGGAATTTTTCCCAGGCTAACAAGCAACGTGTCATGGAGGTGCAACGCGGAGCATTGCCTCCGTGACAGCCCAAGCCTGGAGAGCTTCTGGAAAGCGCCCAAAACTTCGACCCTGGCGGCGCCTCTTGCGTTGGTATGTCACGCTGCACAGGCAGCGCGATGGCACGTCCTGCCTCGCGGGGTGGCCTGCCGTGATGACACGGCCTGTGGCACTGATGTTGTGCCTCTTTGCTTTGTCTACGCGCATGCCTGGCATTGGCGTGGCACAGCGGGCGCGGCACGCACGGCGTGGCCTGCCATTTTGTGTGACCCGACCTTGCCATGGCCTCTCCTTGCCGACTCTCGCCACGTTGCTTCCGACTCTAATACTGTCCTTCACCAACTTCTGAATTTGGTTCACGAAATCATTAAAACCTACATAACAAGGACTAATCATGTTGGTTACTTTATATATTCACATTTATATAAAAATTACATGAAAATGTATAAAAATACTTAGACAACACGACTAATTCAAGTTCTTATTAAAGAAGCATATCACGGGCATGATATTTTTGCCCGTGATCACTATCCGACACTTAAAGCCTTGTTCGTCCTCGAACAACCCTTTTTATCTCTATTTAAATGAAAATTCACACATATCTAATTTAGCAAGATGATTCAAATTATGACTATGATGATTATTTAAATACAAGATAGAAATAAAGCATGCACTCTTTGATCAATGAAATGAAATACAACTATGTTAAGACTTCTTAACCTCAGAATCGACTCTCAATCATTGCAAACTCATGCAAATCAACTGATTAAGAGATCCACATGAATTATATCCTTCATTAAACATGTTCCCTCACACGGAAAGAGAGTTACCCAACTTCACCCGCAAAAACACTTTTTATATCCAACATGTGTGGGTACATAAATAAATTTACTCACTCTCACAAGAATTCACATGCACCATGTAATGACCCATAAGCTTGCCTTAGTGTTCTACTCCACTAATTTGAGGATATGCGATGCGTAGATCAAGTAGGACTTTTCAAGTTGTAATGTACTCGGGTGTAGGTAGGTACTATTGTGATCAGTAATAGTGACTATCTTTCTAAGCGCTTTCAATACATCACGCCCTCATTGCGAGCTTCCTTCCCCTTGCTACCTTTTTATCCTTGGTAGTTTTACTTCACCTTTTGACCTTTCTCAACTTTTACAACTTCCCTTTTCCTTTCTTTTCATTATTCTCACTCCATACCCTTTAGTTTTCACTTAGCGCTTGAAGACTTTGGATCAAATTCAAGGCTAATGAAATAAAAGTGGTTAAAGCTTATATTGCAGCTATCAAAAGAATAGGCTAAGTCTCAATGGGGCTGAATAGGATTAATATTTCAAGGCAGGTAAAGCAGGGATAAAGATTGGGATTCATTCAAAGAAATGCCTAAATCATCTCCTACAGTTTACATCCTTCATTTCGTTTCATAAACACACCAGGCAAGTTCTAGACAATCCTGACCTTTAGAAATACTCAAAAACCTTACACTCATGGCACATACTCAATTCAAGACACATTATTGAGACTCTTACTCGGCTAATCACAAGAATTTAAAAAATTAAGCTTCCAATCATATTGAGTCAAATTCAAGAGCCTAAGATTCTCAAACAAAGTTATACGTTTGCATGCTTCCAACTGAACATACTTGCATCTCATAATCATGTATAGCACATAACAAGAATATCAAGCATCAATTTGCTATGAGTTCAAAAACCAAAACCTATGGACTAATTTTTCCTCAAGACGGTCGTCATTCATCCATCGTCGGAAACAGTCCCTAACTACGACTTCAGTTCAATGGGACTCTTCTCGGTAAAAGAACCGAAAACAAACTCCGAGAAACCCAATGATAAAATTAATTAATGAATTTTTTTTAAAATATCGATGATTTAGGCAAAAACTATTTACACACTACTTAACAACATTCAACAGCACAACTGATTCAACACAATATTTGCAATACGAAACATACACACAAATAGCACAGGGTCACAATTTTCCAGACACAACAACAGAACATACAATTACATACAAATCAAGACGAATCCAGAACACCTAACTACTCCCCACCCCACACTTAAAATCGAACACTGTCCCCAGTGTTCATACAATCACAAAACACAAAAGTAGGTGGTGAAACTCCCTGATCAATCAAAGTATTCCACTTCTTCGTCAGGTGCTGCTGCCTCTGTCTCCCATCACAGATCTCCCAAATCTTCCTCCTCATTCACGCATTCGGAATCTGGCAGGCGTGTCTCCTCATCGGTGGGGACATCATCATCTACGGGCTCCACAAATGCTGGGCCCACGGCATAAATCCCTGGCGTTTTTTTGCCAAAAGGGTAATCTAGGTCGAGCTGCCACAGCTCATCCTCTGGTGCCAGGTCTCCCCGCCTATGCGCGGTAGACATCTGCATCCCGAACATGCGGTCGAATATGCGGTCATCCAGGAGCATGTGGGCTCGGCTAGATGTGACCCGGCCGTGAGTGGTGTCAGGTGCCTTAGTGCTGTGACGTCTATGGCACGCCTCTCCATCTGCGGGATATAGTCTAGGGCCTCTTCCTCCATATCCAGGCCCCTCGGGAACGTGGTGACGAACCGCCAAACCCGTACTTTGCCCTTGGTCGACGGGCTCTGTTCATGGCGGATATGATCACCGCCCCTACATTTATCTCCAGCCCTTTCATCAGGGCATATACCAGGCATACGCGATCCCGGGTGACATCTGTCATGTGCACCCCCAGAATCAACGAGCAAACAATCTTGACTAGATCGGCTTCCTGTTCATCATGAATAGGTGATAATAGATGTTAGCCCTCTCTTATGCCTACTCCAACGTGCTGTCGAACGGGCTCCCACATAATGTGCGTCTGATTTCCATAAGGTGGAGTGATGTTCAGTTTGCCGGAGTACATAGACATCGGTATTACAAGCGATGGCATTTAAGTGATGAGGCTCAAATGTGAAAACCTTGCCCCCTTATCTTGACGGTGTGACTCGTAGTGTCGGGTTTCGGTTAGCATAGAACTCCCGAATAGAGTGCAGATTGCACTCCTTGGGCTCTTCAAAAATGATGTTCGATGACATTGTCAATACGTTTGCCACGATCCTCAGAATTCCTGTGCAGTGGCTCCCTTACAATCTCGCTCCTCGGGAAGTATTTTGTCTCTTTATGTTTGGCATACCATTTCTTCCCTTCGTCAGTCTCCATCGGGTTCCGTATTGGCGGCGTTGGCACGTGGAACCACTGGTGCTCTTTGAGGCCCCTAACATTCAGTCTGTCTCTCTCCAGCCGATGTAGATACTTTTCCTTTGTCTTGCCTTCTTGCCATTGTTCCCTGTCAAACAAAGCAAGCAGTCCGTGTCAGTTAAATTAAAAATTAGCTTCGACTAAGGTTGGGTCAAGCTAGGCCACCCCACACTTAGTCTTCAGCCATCATTTCAGCATTATGGCAAAGACAATTTTCAATTTCTAATTTACAAACACAAGAAAAACTAAAACAACTCAAAACACAAACAATATTGACTTGTGCAAGTCGGAGAATTCAGCGGTATAACCTCTATGTACTACTCAGACTTCATACAGCTAATCCCAACATTACCATCGATAACATTTTATCCCATAGCACTTAGGAAAAATCAACCCAACCTACGCAATTCCCCAATTCTATGTGATTCGATAATTTAAATTTCAGCCAATTTGTTCCCAAAATTGGCCAGCTTACTTTAGCATTATAATGTTAAGCACAATACAATTCAACGCACCTAACATGTACAACAACAATTTTCCACATTTCAACCTCAAGTCAATTTCTTCTATTCACAACCCAGCCCTAGCTACGAACACACAAATTCCAATCAAGCATGTAATTATACCGTTCATATAATCCCAACGATACTACGAACAACAATCAACCATAACTTTGTGAATTAAAAAGCTAAATTTTGACTTAGAGGCAAGGGTTTCTTGTCTATCATGCTTGAAAAAATTAGCACAACTTGAGGTTGAGTTCAGAACATACCTTTAATCCGATGAACTTGAAGAAAAATTGAAGAAACTTTGATCTTAGGTCCGTGCCACGTTGGGGAAGGGGGATTTTGGGTGTTTGTCGCGAAGGAAGTGAAAAATGGGGAAAAATGAGGATTCCGGGGTTAAGGGTTTTCGGCGGGTTACCCGGTGACCGGTGTGACCCGACATGAATAACACCTCAACGTGTCACGGAGGAGGCGGCGTGCCCCCTCCGTGACACGGAATATGACCTTGCTTGAGGAATTTCTTAAAAATTCGGGAATGGCCTCAACGTGTCACGGAGGAGAGCGGAGGCCCTCCTCCGTGACACGGAGATAGCTACAGGCCCTCCTCCGTG
The DNA here is from genome assembly GCA_018107945.1 of Datura stramonium. NCBI lineage: Eukaryota > Viridiplantae > Streptophyta > Magnoliopsida > Solanales > Solanaceae > Datura > Datura stramonium. The sequence continues at coordinate 45,476 of JACEIK010007619.1, read as the reverse complement.
ACACGGAGCCAACCTGTGAGGCTCAGCATTTTGCCACCTTTTATTTTTTATTTCTCACCTCGATTTTCCTTTGCGATCCTTTGTAGTTTTTGCCCTCCGTTCAACCTGAAATTCATCTCACCACTTGAAATCAGTTAGAATTCATAGGTTGCACCGCATACAGAATATTTTTATATATTATATATATATATATATATAAAATTTTGTTTTTTTAATTTTATATTCATTTTGGTATTAGTTGTTAATTGTTTTTTTAAGAATTTTAAAATTTCCTCAAACCTCAACTTAACATTTTAACGAGGTGAGGAATACTCCTAAGCCTTTAGGCCTAGCCAACAACGTGCTTTCGTTCAGAATTTGCACGAGTGGGTGTTCACCCACTTTTTTCTCTTCCACGCTTTTTAGCTTCCTCCTTCACGGAGTACTCGGACTTCCCCCTCCATCTGTGCCAACTTTCCACCAAAAACAACAAAAATTGAAAAATAAAATAAAATCAACTCTAATGCAAGAAATTAAAATGGTACCCATGGTACCCATGAGTTGCCTCCCAAGCGACGCCTAATTTTTATGTCGCGGCACGACGTATCATGTTTCACCGCTTTTCCTCCGCCTTGGATATGGTCTCACCCTAATTTCTTCTCTAATTTCCTCTTATGCTCCCAGGGTGGTGGTGAAAAATTGTAAGGACCAAGCAATAGATGTCACCTTTGACGTTTATTGGTCCTCCCGTAAGTGAAGTCATTTTTTCTATTAGAATCAACAAATTTCAGAATATATGGGCCTTGGTCCTCCTCTCGACATTTCTCTATCAGCTTGGAAGACTCTATTTCTATGTCGTCAACCAAACTTAAGGTAGAAAAATTCTTCGAGTGAGGTCAATGCACCTTGATTAAGAAAGCGCAATACAATTGACCTCCTTACTTGTATACCTCTTCTCCGCATCCAGCATCTATCTCTCCGGTATTTTCAAATGGGTTATACACTATCTCTTCTCCCCTGAACGAGTTTTCTACAAGTATGAGCTCATCACGGGAGCACTCAAAGGAGTTCTAAATGTCGGGCTTCATCGAAAATTCACCCTTGTCTTCCTCTTGTAACTCCTCTTGAATATAAGCCTACAATGTGCTTTGCCATTGATCACAAGCTTCAGCCTCAATATGTCTCGTGAATTTAGCGCTCATCCTCTTTAGAGTCTCTACATTCTCCTCTTTCTGACTTATCAATGTTGCCATTGCCTCCTTCATTGCTTCTGATTGCTCATGGAGTTGTTTCAGCATGTCTTCTAATCGGTCTTGGCGTCCCAAATCCTCATTTTGACATTTTTTTGTATTCATCAAAAACAACAGAAGGTTCATAGTAGGGGCTCGGGGAAGGGGAATATGCATTCGTACAGCCATCCCAATGGCCATCTTGACCACATATTTTGCATGTGTTACAATGTTGCAGTGAATTGTCCTCAAAACTCGAAAAAGAGTTCGTCAAAATATGAGTATTCACCATTTAAACCATTTGTGTTCAACGATGTCATATCAAGAAGGGTATCCGAAAACAAACAAAAAATATTGAAAAAAATAAAATCAAGAACAACGTTGTCCAACGCTAGAATTCGTTAACACTTAAGAAAAATTTTACCAATTGCCGAGTCCCATTGCGGCGTCAAAAAGTTGTTCGGCTGTGGAGACACACGCAAGTGCACGTGGTCAAAATAGTAGTAAGTAACCAAGTATTAAGAAATATCGATCCCACAGGGACTGGACTACAGGGTAAAATCACTCCTCAAGTGTCAATTCTGTAACTCTAAAAATGAGACAACGGTGTAAAGAAAGTTTTATATTTTGTGAATTGTTGCCATACTAAGTAAACCATTATACAAGTGAGTCTGAACAATGAATGTAGGCATGCTGAGGCTAAAACGAACATAAAGAGGCAAGAGTATCGATCTACCACAATGGTTTATCTTTCTCCGGTTGCTATTAAACTTGCCTATGGTTAAAACTCTCGTATTTAAGCAACTAAGAATCATGAAGACCTTCCACCACATTCTGTGATAAGAAGAGATTCATGTTCTAGCCCTACAAAGCCGATTCCACACTTGACAATACGACTTTCAGGGTATATTTCTATCCTGAAGGTAAATCAATTCTCAATTTTCCCAAACTAAGTAAAGATGTTATCCTATTAATTCACAACTTTCAGTTTAGATACCCTCTCAGGTGAAACCGGACTTTTTGGATTTACATTAACATTGGCCAGATATTAATGCAGTAAGAACAAGAATTAAATAGAACAACCATAGAAGAAAGATGAAACAACCAGATAATCAACAATTACATTTCAATACAACGGTTCCTAACTTCCAAGTGAAGAAGGGAATTAGCCACTCAGTGCATGGATTGAACATCGTTAAATGAGTGTAAATCATACAAACAATTGAAAAGAAGAAAGGATAGAGAAAACCCCTAAGAATTTTCGTCCTATCAACTGCACATGTGCGTTCTTGCTCCACCAAGTGAAAATACGAAAATAAACCTAAGTGTGCTATTTATAATAGTAGGAATTTCCCGGACTAACAAGCAACGTGTCACGGGTGCAACGGAGCATTGCCTCCTTGACACGGCCCAAACACGGAGCTTACTGGAACTGCCCCAAAGAAGAAACTCGACCCTAGGCAGCGCCTCGCCACGTTAGCCGACATGTCATATTTGCACAGGCGGCGCGCGATGGCGAGGTCCCTATCGCGGAGTGGCCTCTGCCGTGACGGCCTGTGGCGGTCGATTCTGTGCCTCTTTGCTTTGTCTGCGCATGCCTGGCATTGGCGGCACGGCGCTGGGCGCGGCACACGCCTGCGCGTGGCACGCTACACAGCGTGACTGACCTTGCCATGGCCTCCTCCCTTGCCGACTTTCGCAGATTGCTTCCGACTCAATCCTTTCCAGCCACCAACTTCTGATTTGGTTCACAGAAATCAATGAAAACCTACAAAACAAGGACTAATCATGTTGAGTTCAACACATATATTCACATTTATATAAATTACATGAAAATCTAATAAATAACTTAGACAACACGATTAATTCAAGTTGTAAAGCATATCACGGGCATGATATTTTTGCCCATTGATCAATGAGCTAGACACCAACTTAGGGTATCACATCACCACTCGTAGAAGTAGTTGTGAAGTTAAGTTCGATTAAATGATTGAAATTTTGCAGTCCCTAATCAAGAGCATAAACCCGTAAAACCACATCCACGTAATTGAATTGCCACGAACTAGAATGTCACATCACTCAACGATGTAGTTGTGAGGCTAGTTTTCGTGTTTGGAGGCTCGAAAGACCATGAACATGCAATTTATACAGTATGTGGGCGACAAGTGATTCGATAATTTCCATACTTAAACCATTACAAGCATAATTTGTCAGTGGTCATCAGGCGTTAGCCCTTGTTTGCTTCTTGAATGTTTTGAGTATTTACGTGACCACCCCTAGACTAAATTAAACTTTATGGAAAAGTCTAAAATCAACACTTGAGAAAGTTAATATCACACTTGAACTTGATAATTAGCTGGATGGTCAGTCCGTGGGTTCAACGTCTGGTTCTTAAAAGAGCCACTGTAATACTTGTAAGACCACGTACACTTGCGTGTGCGCTCGGGCAGTCGTCAACAAGTTTTTGGCGCCACTGTTGCGCAGTCTCAACAAGTTTTTGGCGTCGTTGCCGGGGACTCGACGAAGTTTTGTAAATTTGTCTGTTTTGTGTGATTTTTAATTTTCACTAAGTGCTGAAAGCTTGGTCTTAATTAAAACACAACTGCGAGGTGACAAGGTTGTCTTTAGAGCTAGCTTGGAATAGAGAGCTTGTGGAACAGGTGTTGAACCAAACGTCCAGGTACATTTGCGAAGGAGAGTAGCTCATGAGCAAAAGCTGAAAAGATTTCAAGAAAAGGTACAACAACAACCACTGCGGGGCAAGCACATTTGTCACGAAGCAATGGCAGCCGGACCAGAATTGAAAGTGGAAGTCCCTGGCGACAGATGTGAACTCTAGTATCCATTAGGCAGACACGGAGAGACTTGAATTGAAATAGAAAATGGTGCAACTCTTGCATTCTAGTGGTCAATTCCTGGGATGGCACATGAGGACCCTTGATAGCACTTACAGACTTTTGCGAGATTAGTGACGCTTTGCGTGCCACACAGTCAAAGACTACGACTTACCCTCTTCCAATTTTCATTGTTGGGAGGAGGCAAAAGAAGAATCAGATTTGGTTGAGCCACCAAACTCCATAACTTCTTGGGATGATTTGTGAAAGTTCTTGATCATATTCTTTCATCAGGCAAAGGCGCAAAATTGAGAAGTGAAATACTAAGTTTCAAGAAGGGCTGATGAACTTATATTTGGCTTGGAGAGATTCAAGTCATTCTTGAGGAAATTTGTCCCCATCACCGGCAATCGGTGAAGTGCTGGATCATACCTTTGTAAAGTCTAGACGCACACACGAAAATTTTGCTTTCAGCTCTGCATCGGGTGGGCAAGACTTAGAAGACTTATGATGAGTTATTACATTGTTGAATACAATTGCGGAAATCCAGAGTGGCACGATGAGTCATCGAGAGGGCGAGAAAAAGAGAGCAGGGGCTTATCTAAAGTGAATGGTATGAATGTCTTTGTTGGCACAGTTCATCTTTCCAGCATCAGATTATGACTCATTTCAATAAGGCGAGTATGAACCAACAGTAGGGTCAGGTTAATGCGAGTTCAACTTGGCTCAGTTTGTGTGAAATTTTTGCGTAAATAATGGCTGTCTGAAGTCTTGTGGAGCAAATCCGGAATCAGTCAATTTTATTGGGAATGTGCAGAGGAACACTCAGAATTTTGGACACAACTATAACAAAAGTGGCAGGGCCACTTTGATTTTCTTGGGGTGGGGAAATCAAGCAAATTTGTCAGCCTCAGCAGCAGCGATGTCGGCCAGGCCAGGGCAGAATGATGGCCAGGTTGAGCAGCAACGTGAGAAACGTTACTTGAGAAAATCATGGAACCCAGACTCAGTTAGCCAAAAATAGGCGAGGATGGCATCAGACTTGAAGAATCAGCAATTGACCACCCGCAATCTAGAAAGCAGATGGGTCAGATAGAAGCTACTTTCAAAACATGATACCCTACGAGGGAGGAATACCGTGACTCAGATCTGCCCCCGTCAGGTCAACGCCATCAGTCACGAGGCGGGAAAACAGTGAATTGATCGAGCCAAAAGACAAAGAAATGAGGAGTCTAGCGGAGTTGTGGTTAGGCAAGGACAATCTAGTGAGCAGGGAAGATCGCAGTCACGTGCAAAAAAAGTGCACAATCTTCATTGCAGCCAGCACAAAGACCACTTTTACCATTTCTTCAGAGATTCAGAAAGAGCAAAGAGAGGGAATGCTTCAAAAAGTTCTTTGAGATTTTCAAAGAACTTAACATAAATTGCCTTTTCTTGATGTTTTGAGGGGAATGCCCAAACATGCTAAATACTAGAAAGATGTGATGGCCAACAAATTCATATTGGTGGATGTCCAAACAGTAAAGTAAAAGGAGGTGCAGTCACAGGGTGAGCAAGGATTCACAGGCCCGAAGACCTAGGGTTTTACCCTCCCCGTACAGTGGTAAAAGGCGAGGGAAGTGCAACGAGCCCTATGTGATTTAGGGGCAGCGGTTAATCTAATGCTCCTATCTTTATTTAACACCCTGGGGTTGCAGGAAAATCGAGGCCAACAAGGTTGATGCTGCAGCTGGCGGATAAGTCGCGAGTGGCACGGATGGAATCATAGAGGACCTTCTCATCAAAGTGGTAAGTTTATTATGCATTGATTTTATTATCTTAGATTTTCATGTTGAGACCGGTACCCTTAATCTTTGGACGACCATTCTTGGCCACCGAAGGAGCTGTAATTGACTTAAGACCAGGGACCCTGAAAATGAGGGTTGAGGATGAAGAAGAACTCTTCCGAGTATACGAAGAAATGAACCCACCCACACACTACGAAAGCCTTTGTAAGGTTAGTGTGTTGTTAGAGGATGAGTGTGGGGTGGTAGATTCCACAGGTCCACAGCCAAAGGTAACAATAAGTGTTCAGCCCGAGTTTGATAAAGGGCTTTAGTTTGATAAGAAGTTAAGGAAGAGAGGGATAGAGTGGAGGTTGTTTCCTCTAAAATCAAAGAAAGGAGATGGTTCTTGAAAGGGAACTCGGGTATGAGGATGTCTGAAAAGGATAGTCCCGTCGTGTACGCGTAAAATAAGGTGCTTCTTGGAGGCAGCCCAAGGGTACACATGAGTAAAATTTTGATTTTTGTTTATGTGTTTTGGTTTATTTTCAATTTGTATTGTTTTTGGTGGAAATTAAGCACAGAGAAAAAGGGATGTCTGAGTATCCTTGGAGGATAAAAGCTAACAACAACTGGAAGACAAAAAGTGTAAGGATCTAACAACCACTTGTGCAAATTTTAAGAAAAGCATGCTATTAGCTAGGCCTAGAGGCCTCAGAATTATTTCTCATCCTGTTTTATTTTAATTTGATTCTATGGGGACATAGCATGATTCAAATTTGGGTGAGAAAATTTGAGAATTTGTGGTTAATGATTTTGGTGAATTAGCTCTTGGGAGAAATATTGGAACAAAATTTTGAATTAAGCAAGACTTCATCACCTGTTGGTTTTCTTTTCGGTTCTTTTCCGACAGGGGTCTTTGAACCGAAAAATAAAATTTTCTGTGTATATAATGTTTTTAATCATAGTTAGGTACATTTTCCCGATGAAGAATGGATGACGACCGTCTTGAGGAAAATTAGTCAATAGGTTTTGGTTTTTGAAGCCCGTAGCTAATTGATGGCTTGATTCTTTGTTATGTGCTATGAATGATTGTAAGATGCAAGTGTGGTTAGTGTTGAAGCATGTAAGAAGTGTATAACTTTTTTTGAGACACTTAGGCTCTTGAATTTGACTCGATATGATTGAAGCCTAATTCTGAATTCTGATTAACTACAGGTAAGAGTCTGTTGAATGTGTCTTGAATTGAGCATGGGCTGTGAGTGTAAGTTTTGAATATTTCGTGCTCTTGTGGAATGTCTAGAACTTTCTGGTGTGTATATAAAACGAAATGAAGGATGTAGATTGTCGAGATAATTAGGCATTTCTTTGAATGAACCTAATTTTTATCCCTCACTTTACCTACCCTTGAATGTTGAATCCTAGTGAGCCCCCATTAAGACGCCCAGACTATTCTTTGATAGCTACAATATAAGCTTAATCCTTTATCTTTCATTAGCCTTGAGCTTGATCCAAAACTCCTAAGCGTTTAAGGGAAAAATCTAGAGTGAAGGAGTGAGAAGCATGGAAAAGGAAGGAAAAGTAGCAGTTGTAAAGTTACGAGAAAGGTCAGGGTGCACTTGTTTGAAAATGCGAGTATTGGTAGGGGTAAGAAATAATGAATGAAAAATTTCTTATGTACTCCTTACTAATAAACTGAATGTGCTTAAAAATGAAAACAAGAAGAGAGGAAATTCAAGGTAGAAAAGAATTAGGAGGAAATGAAAGAGATGTCGACTTAATGAAGGTTGAAGTTATTAGAAGCACTTGGGGAAGATACCCTTTGTTGTTATCCGCCATGGTATCTACCATCACTTAACACATTACAACCCATTAAGTCCTACTTGATCTTACATTCATACATGCCCAATTAGTGGAGTAAACACGAAGGGCAAGCTTATAGGTCACTACATGATGCATGTGAATTCCTTGAGGAAGCGAGCGTAATTCTATTCATATACCCATATACGTTGTGATTTGAAAATTTGTGAGTAAAAATGGGCAACTCTCTTGTTGTGACGACACATGTTTAATGAGAGATAACATTCATGCCGTATTTCTTGATCGGTTGATTTGCATGAGTTTGCAAAGATTGAGAGTCGATTCTTGAGGTTAGAAAGTCTTAACATAGTTGTATATCATTTCATTGATTCATCGATGCATGCTCTATTGTTATTTACTATCTTAAACAATCATTGTAGTCATGGCTTGAATTGTCTTCATTAATTTAGTACGTGTGAGTCTGTCATTTACATGAGATGTAAAAGGGTTGTTCGAGGACGAACAAGGCTTTAAGTGTGGGGTAGTTGATCTTGGGAAAATGGCATGCCCAAGTGATACTTTATAACTTAGTGTTTGTCATGTTTATCTACTTATTTATACATTCCCATGTAATTTTATGTAAATGTGAAGATATGCTACTCAACATGATTAGTTCTTATGCTTGTTTTTGTAGGTTTAAAATGAATTTTGGGAACTAATCTATTATTTGGTGAAGTGGAGGACTGGAATCGGAGCAAACTACAAAGTCGGCAAAGACCATGCTTGGCAAGGCTGGCCGCGCCAGACAGCGTGCCACGTTGTGCATGTTCCACACGCCCAGCGTTGTGCCACACAATTCCAGGCACGAGAAGGAAGCAAGCTGGCCACCCGCTAGCACCATGCACATCGGAGCAATCTGACGGTGGTCATGTCAGGCCATTCTGGCTGCGGGCGGCATGCCACGCCGTCCATCGCGGCAAGCTTCAGCCAAATGTAGTGCACGATTGCTTTCCAGTGTGCTTTCGCGATACCTCCGTGTCACGGAGGTAAGTGGAGTGCGTTCACCTCCGTTCCACGGAGCTATTCCATGCCGGACATAATTTTATACACCTATCATTGCATAAATAGGTCCCTTAACCAAAAATATTTGTCACGATTTATTTCTGAAAAACTACCAAGGAGTGAAGGGAGAAGTGGGAGAAATCACCTAGGGTTCTTAAATTTCATCTTCTCTTCTACCAATTCTTGTAAGTATGTTACTCTAATTATGTTTTCTTGTAATTATACGAAATTTGATGGATAGAACCCTTCCTCTAGGGTTGAGGCCACAAGATATGATTGTGACTATGTGAATTTGTTTTTGTTTTAAGTTATTAATTATTTTTTTGTCTTACGTTCTTAATTATGGTTGTTTTATGATTGATCACCATGAAAACACACGTTACCCTAGGTAAAAGCTTGAGAAAGTAAACCTAGGCAAGAACAAACAATTAGGGAGCAAGTTTGTATCTTACGAGTAATTCGCGATGGGATTAGGGAATTACATACCTAACTTTTCCTTGCTTGAACACTAAAACAGGATGAGCTAGACCCCAACTTGGAATTATCACATCACCACTCGTAGAAGTAGTTGAAGCTAAGTTCGGTTAAATGATTAGAGGTTTGAAAGTCCGTAATCAAGGTGCAAACCCCGTAAACCATATCCACGTAATTGAATTTCCAACGAACTAGAATGTCACATCCCCGCTCAGCGATGTAGTTTTGAGGCTAGTTTGTCGTGTTTGAAACCGAAATACCATGAACATTCAATTGTAATTATGTGAGATGCCAATTGATAATTCCATGTAAACCATTACAAAGCATAGTATCGCATGATTATCAGGCGTTAGCCCTTGTTGCTTACAGATGTTTCTAGAGTATTTCTGTGACCACCCCTAGGCTTAAATAAACTTTATTGAAAAAGTCTAAATCAACACTTGAAACTTAATATCACACTTGAACTTGATAATTAGCTGAATTGGTCAGTCCCTGTGGGTTCGACATCAGGCGGCTCTAAAAAGGGCCACTGTATTACTTTTAAATTTATGTAAACTTGTGTGCTTGGGCAGCCGTCAGCAAGTTTTTAGGCGCTGCTGCTGTGCAGTCTCAAAAACGGTCCGATTCCACTTTCCAGGGGAGGCAGTACGCAAGTGGAAGGGCAGTACAGCTTTGTAAGGTAGGTTTATTTCCTATCTTCGGGCGAAAGTTGACCAATGAGGTGCATTTACCAAATTGTCGGAAGTTCGGGATGTTCGGGTAGAGCCTCCGACTCTCCAGTCTGTTCTAGTGGTGAATGAATTCCCTGATGTATTTCCAGATGAGTTACCTGGTGTTCCCCCAGAAAGGAAAATAGACTTTTCAATTGATTTATTGCAGGGCACTCAGCACATATCAATTCCCCTTATCGCATGGCTCCTCACGAGCTCGAGAGAACTAAAGGAGCAGTTGAAAGATTTGTTAGACAAGGGCTTTATAAGGTCGAGTACTTCACCTTGGGGTGCGCCAGTTTTGTTTGTGATAAAGAAGGATGGTTCCCTCCGCATGTGTATGACTATCGGCAACTGAATAAAAGTCACAGTCAAGAATAAGTAACCGCTTTCAGAATAGATGATTTATTTTATCGATTCTGAGGAGACAGATATTTCTCCAAAATTGACTTATGGTCCGAATATCATCAGGTTCGGGTTCGTGAAAGGGACATTCAAAGATTGCCTTCAAGACCAGATACGACCATTTGAATTCTTAGTCATGTCCTTTAGGGTGACGAGTGCCTCAGTAGTGTTTATGGACCTGAACGGTGTTTTTGACCATACACGGACTTGTTCATGATAGTGTTTATTGACGATATTCTGGTGTATTTTCGATCAGAGAGCCACCAGGATCATTTGCGGACAGTGCTCAGATTCTCAGAGACCGTCTGCTATGCCAAGTTCTCTAATGTAATTTTTGCTTAATTCGTGGCCTTTTAGGGCATATCATGTCGGATCTGGTATCTCTGAGGGTAGATATACAAAAATGAAGCGAGTGAAAACCATGGCCCGAGACCTACCACTCCGACCGAGGTACGCAGTTTCCTGGGATTAGTAGGGTACTACAGGAGGATTGTTGAAGAATTTCCACCTTAGCAGCACCTTTGATTAAGTGACAGTCGGCAAATTTTAGTGGGTGAGGCATGTGAGCGAGCTTCGAGGTGGAAAACGAGGTTAACATCAGCTCCGGTGTTAGCATTGCGGAAAGGTATGAAAGGTTATTAGGTTTATTGTGACGCTTGGTGTTGGGTTAGGATGTTTTGATGCAGCATGGTAAAGTAATTGCTTAAGCTTCCGAACTAGGCGAAACATGAAAGAACTATCCTACCCATGACACGGAATTGGCGCGATGATTCACGCCTTAAAGATATGGAGACATTACTTATGCGGCATCCATGTGGATATTTTCATGATCATAGAGCCTACAGTATATCTTCACCCGAAAGAGTTGAATTTGCGGCAATAACCATTGGTTGGCTGGTGAGCTATGATGTGAATATTTTTGTATCACCCTAGAGGGAGAGCTAATGTGGTGGCGGATGCCTTAGCCGTAAATCTATGGGACGTTTGGCACACTTACAGCTTGAGCGGTGGGAATTAGCCCAGGAATTGCATCGGTTAGATATTTAGCCGTTCATGCTTGAGAAACGAGAGGACAACGGAGCGGTAATCCGGAACACTGCGGTGGCCTCTTTAGTCGTGGAAGTAAAGGAACGGCGGTGTGAAGATCAAGCACAGTTCAGCTTAGAAACGAGTTCAACAAGGAGAGGTGACAAATTTTCAGACAACCGAGGATGGGGTATTGCGATATAAAGATCGCCTTTGTGTTCCCGGACGTTGTAAGGGCTTCACCAGCAAATTATCGGTGAGGTACATATGCCGTTATTCTCTCCACCCAGGCGCGACGAAATTGTACCACGATATAAAAGAAATCTACTGGTGGCCAGGAATGAAGAGGATAGCAGAATTCATAGCTCACTGTCCCAGCGCCCAGCGGGTAAAAGGCTGAACATCGAAACCGGGCGGGCTTTGACTGCGGGATATAGTTGTGACTCTATGGAAATGGGAAGCAGTGAATATGGATTTTGTAGCAATTCTTCCCTTACTTGATAGATATGATTCGATCTGGGTGATTATTGACAAACTGACAAAATCAGCTCATTTACGCCAGTAAGGAATTACCTTTTCGGCGGGATTATGTTGAGCTATATATCGGAGAAATGATCGGGTTGCATGGTGTTCCGGTGTCCATTATCTCCGACAAGGGCACGGTTACAGCTGAAATTCTTTACCAATCATTTCAGAGAGGCTTGGGACATAGGTTAACACAGGCACAACTTTTCATCCTTAGATAGATGGGCAGGCGAAGCACCGTTTCAAACGCTCAGGTGATATGTTGCGAGCATGTGTGTTGGATTTTCGAGGTATTTGGGATGAACATCTACCACTCATTGGGTTAGCCTATAATAATAGTTACCCATTTAGCTATTTAGATGGCGCCCTTATGAGGCATTATATGCGAGTGCAGCAGATCTCCAGTTGGTTGGTTTGAGGTAAAGAGAATCAGCATTGGTTGGTCGGATATCATTCATCGGTCGAAAAAAGTAAAGCTTATCGGATAAGTTTACTGACTGCTTTCGAGCTACCAGAAGTATCTTAATACTTGTGTGCGGTCTTTGGCTTGGAATTTAATGTAGGTGATTGGGTATTTTTAAAAGTTTCGCCGATGAAGGGTGTAATGAGATTTTGAAGAAAGGCAAGCTCGGCCCGAGGTTTGTTGGGCCTTAATAGATTCGTCAAGAATAGGCCAAGTGGCAATGAGGCTGGAGCTTACCTCAGGTTGGGAATTTGTCCACCCAGTTTTCCAATGCTGAAAGTGCATAGAGTCCCTCCCGAATTGTCCCTAGTCAAGATGTTCAAGTTACAGAGGAGTTGTCCTATGAAGAAGTTCCAGTAGCCATACTGGGCGGCGGATCCGCAGATTAAGAACTAAAGATGTTAGCAAATGTCAAAGTATTATGGCGTAAAAGGAACCGAGAGGAAATGACTTGGGAAGCAGAAGAAGATATGAAAGCCAGATACCCTCAGTTATTTCAGACTTAGTTAGTTAAATTTTGTTATTTCTGTTTATGAGTTACTTTATATTCATGTGTATGAGTGAGATCATTTGACTTTAGTTTATTATGTAATGGATGCTATAGTATTATATAGAGTACCTGTATTGGACTTTTCTGCATTTCAGGATTTTTGAGATAGTCCATATTACAGGGCAAACTCTGCCGAAATTTTTCCAGAAAAGGTAGAGCAAGTTAAAAATTTATGTAAACGGAAGTTAACATTCGAGGAAGAGGAAATGTTCTTAAGGGGGGCGGATGTTACACCTCGTAAGGTTTTTGACACTTAGTTTTTCTATTAGCATGTTGGTTAAAAGTTTTTAGAATGCCATACGCCAGTTAATCAGAAAGTCGGCAGTTGAGGTATGTAAAGCCATTTCCTTCGGCAAGCTAGTAGTTCTGAGTATAGCAAAATATTAATTTCGGTAGGGAGTTTTAGAAGTCGTATGTATGTTGAGTATGAAATTTAGTAAGCATGTTAGAAATATAATATGGTGTTCAACATGAAATTCTGTAAAACAGTATAAGTCCAGCAGAATATTCCAAATATATTATTACAGATTCAGTATATTTCGGTGCTCCGATTTTGTACATTTCAATATGAGATTAGACGAGAATACCGAACATAAATATTATTATCGGATCCGGTATATATATTACATGTGCCTATTGCATCTATGGAGACATGATTTTTATATGTTGGGCACCCTTAGAGCTTCCTTGACTGCCCTAGGGTTAATGGTTGTGTCGACTCGCCCGCCAGAGGGTGAGGATACGTCGCTCTATGGAGTGGCATGTGCGTCCGCTAGCGAGCGAAGATGAGATAAATTCCCCATGGCGAGTTGATCGAAGCCACTATACCACCCCACAGCCAGCGCATGGCGCTTGCGCCTGGGGTGCATTTTAGGTTTCAGATTTCAGATTACAGATTTTTAGATTTCAGAGTCTTCTGGACTCGAATGCAGCTATAGTCGAGGCTGACGAGCCCAAGTTGCATAACTTGGGGCTAGTTGGATGGTCATAATTTTCAATTGGATGGTATGACTGGGTAGGGGTATTTAGAATGTGTGTTGGTTGGTACCTTACGGCTTATGGGGGCTGGTAAGGTTCTGTATGCTATGTTGTGTTAGTTATTAATAGAATTGAAATGAGCCGCCATGTTATCAAGTATGACTCTTACTCTCTTGGTAAGTTATGCTTTCTTTTCGATCGATCTCTGACCCGTCTGCTATTGCTTCGGTATCTAATTATTATTGTTTTGCTTTCGGTTATTTTCAGTTATTACTTTGCATACTCAGTACAAGTGGTACTGACGCCCGTTTTGGGGTACTGCATTACTTGCCTGTACTGTAACTCTAAACGAGGAGCGAGATCCCTCGTAGTTCTAGCCAACATACAGTCTTCAACTCCTATCATACGGAGCTTGATAGCTAAAGGTTTACACTTCCCTTTTTGTTTCTCTGATGTGGTAGGGCCGGGCTCCTGTATCCCATTCATCTTATTATTCTTAGAGGCTTGCGGATTGTATATTCCTGTGGTTAGTTGTACCGATCGTGTGGGACCGTGTGTATATTTTAGTTTGCATGTGATGGTCGTGTGGGGCCTAGTTCGGTTGTCGGTTGGTGACCTTGTCGGTCACAGATCAATTCAACACTTGATTCTACTTTTCGGTAATAGTCGACATGGTGGCCTTGTCGGCCCGCATTTGTTCCCGGTTTTGACTACGGTTAATTCTTGAGGTGTTAGTGGTGCCTCCACTTGCTCCGATGTAGACTCATATATCAGATTTAGTGGTTCTTTAGGCGTTCATGACACTTCTAGCTAGCAACTCTGAACGTCCTTAGAGCTAACTTCAAATTATAGTTTTCTTTAGATGGTTACGACAACTTCCAGATAAGTAGCTCTTACCCGTCTTAGAACACCGGTTATAGAATTCGGTCCGATAAGACTCGCGAGGAACTTTCAAATAAGTATTCCTGACTTAATCTTGACTGATGTCGAGCTATCAGCTTGGTGGTAGTAGTAGGACTATCTAGTGGGAATTGGGACTTAGCACCAAGCGACCAGGAGTTCAGCGCACCCAGGTCCCAGAGCGTGTTTTCCACCGTAGGTTATTTTTTATTGGCCTTATGACCCCATACTTGATATCACCCGATTCCATGCCTTTAGCCCTGGCAAGGCATATAGGGTCTACCAATGGGGTGTATACATGAGTCACATTATACCTCACGTGATTATATGTACATTATAGACTCTCCCACCACTTAGTTCAGTCTCGAATTAGCTCGGTTGACAGTCTCGGTTTACTCGATTGATGCAGTTAGTTCAAATTTAGCATCTTAGATTTAGAGGCATGTCTTTCACCATCAAACAGGGTAATTTTGACCATCTCTTTATATTTTAGTTTATTCAGTTTTAGCATTTTGGTTGGTTATTGCATGTCATTACAGATCGGTTATTTATTCTCCGTGTTATGTTTTCTCCCCTACTTACTCCAGCACATTTAAAAGTACTGATGCATACCTTCTATGTTGTATAGTTTATGATACAACTGCAGCTTCTCAATCCCTGACACCGTTAGTAGATCTTATCCAGGAGTAGTGGCTCCCTGAGTGGTGAGTCTCTATCTTCAAGGATGATTTTTATTTTGCTTCAGTTATATTTCATTTAGTAGACTATAGGTTAGTTGGGGCTTGTCCCAACAGCTCATGAATATTGATGGCTCAGACACAAATATCAATTTTTAGTTGTTTTTCAGTTGTATAAGCTTTATAGTGATTTTCTTGATAAATGGTTTTATAGTTTTAAAGCTTCCACTATATTTACTCAGATTACCAGTTTATGATAGACCAAGGTTTGACTTGGGGTTACTTATGACTCCAAGTACCGTGTCTCGTCCAGGTATAGACTTGGGTCGTGACATTATTTCTCAAGTTAACACTTTATTTCACTATTCTAATGGCGGGTAAAAATGGGATCGGTTTGGGAGTTATACTACTAAACTTGAAAAGTAAATTTATCTGAAGATTTGAACACAATTAACAAATGATGTAATTCAAATAATGATAGAATCTAGGGTATTGGCTCTTTCACTTCAGGTTGAGTTTTATAACGAATCACGCTTCAACGAAGTAATTCTTCCTAAGGGTAGCTAGTTCAAAGATTACTATCCCATTTCTTTCTATTCTCCCGAACATCCATGAACTATCTCCCATGTGTCACGCCCCCAAAATTGAGATAGGCGCAACTAGCACTTGATTCTAAATTAATCCAGAAACAACTATATAATGTCCACAATAGTAACATGAAGGACGTCTAGGCCTTCTCTTATAGTCTACTAGGTAAATACTAATGACAAAGTAGATGGAGAGTCGAGCATTTAACAATAAAGCTAAATTGCACAATGAAAGACCGACAAGGCCACACAACCAAAATACTTATACAACTGATCTATATCAAGCCTCTAAAGAGTAATAAGTTGTGCGTGTTGTAGCCTACCCAAACTATGTAAAATCCAATAATAATCAAAACAGGAACATACCTCCTTGAAAAGAGGGCATACCACTATATGAAAATCAGAGATTCCTATTCAGGAAGCTATCAATCGAGGCAACTGCCTACACCTGCAGCACGATTGCAGGAAGGGGATTCCTAGGCAATGGGACATCAGTACGAATGAAATGTACTAGTATGTGATGCTAAAATGGTAAACATAAATACATCGAATCTTTGAAAGATAGAGTAGAATAGATATGACTTTGTATTTGAAAGCTGATATATGAACATATTGATAAAATATATGAATACAATCAAGTAACTTACATATACAATTCATGCAACGTTATCCTTAAATTATATATCCCTTGATAAAACAATGACCTAGCCTGGTCAATCAATGCTACCCTACCGAGATGGCCACCTCACATAACTGCATTATTGGTAATTTCATAAGTCTCATAACTGAAGGACAACTACCACTGGTATAACCAAGTCGATTGGTAAGATCATAAGTTTAATATATCAAATATGCCAAAGGAAAACTGCCCACTTGACATACCGAGTCGGTGGTAAGGTCATAGTCTCATTTCTAAAGGACAACTTCCTACCTAACATATCGTGTTGGTGGTAAGGTCATAGTCTAATATACGGAGCCGGCCCAGAGCTCTAATATCACGTCATCTAACACATATGGCATAAATGACAAATTTTAGTTACGATCTGAATGAGGCTCACCAACATTCATAGCTGCCACATAAGCACATATATAAATCTTTCAAAATGAGAACAGATATTTGTACTCTCACCCACACATAGTTATAAGAATGTTTGAACAACATAAAGAATTCAAAAAGCTCTATAGACGACGCTTTGGCACATTTAGGATTTGGGAACTCGATAACCTGATGTTTAGCTTAGGGAGGGAAGATTGTAAGGTCTCCCCTTGGCCTCATACCTAATAACATATACACGAGATAAGGAGAAACAAGACAGCACATTTCAATTTGACAAGCACATTTACCCTTACTAGCTGTTTGACATCTTTACTTGGCTTAAAATCATTTACATTATCATCCTGGCTCTTTCACCAATTTCAGCATGACAGAACTTTAAAAACATTTAAAATCACACATATATAACATATAGTAAAGGAACAGCTCAGGGTGCCTGCAATTATGAGACTTGAGACTTGATTTATAGCTACAACACAATTGGAAGCTAACAAATATTTCATCTCACAGTTACTTGTTACAAACATATTTAATGATTCAAACTCAAAGTCATGCACTTTAGGACCTTTGGACATAATAATAATTTCTTTAATATGAGTGTGAAGATATAGGAAAATTTTCCTTTTGGCGGTATATATTCATGCTTGAACAATAAGGATAGAGACGCCTTAACATGCCTATTATCGACATGCTTTTTTAGTCGCTTCTTTCCTTCAATAACGGAACATATACCCTTAAATTGCTTAAGTTCATAACCAAGTGATGAGGCTGTTTCATGCCAATTTATGAAGCCAAAATGTCAGACCCACAGCAGCCACCACAACAACACACAGATATTTAGCATAATGCTACAACTTGTTCTACCACACCTTTAAGGAAAGAATGGAAATAGGAAATTAACTAAATTCACTTGTAAAAAACCCCCATAAATATGTAGTATCTTTCCAGTAACACACAACTACAAAACCTTCAAAAACGACGTGCTTCTTCATCAAATACCTTTCCAAAAATGGCAGCTGACAGGCGCCCAACTTCTACGTTCAAGCTAAGATTCTTGCAAGTTTAGATACTAGAATCATACCTTTTGCTGAGAATTGTTCTTGGTTAAAAACATGAGTATTTCATAACTGCTGATAAAAAACGAGCAAGTTTTCTGTCAACACGCAGCAAAAACAGTTGACAATCACACCAATCACACCTCCAACTTCTAGTCTTTAGTCATGAATTCAAGCAAGGTTAGTAATAGAATTCTTACCTTTTTACTTGTATTTAATCTCTACCAAAAGGGAGCATACTATTATGTGTATCTTAGAACTTCTTCAAAAAACACAGAAGCTTCACCATATAAAACTGCTTTAAACGCAGCTACAAGGCAGCAACAACTTCACCGCAACATTGCGTTCACTTCCATGAACTTTTGCTTGAATTTTGGTGGTGGTTTGTTGATGGATTCCTCTTGATTTATTAGGCTTGGTTACTGTAAAAAGAGGTTATATGTGTGTAAGAAAGCATTTTAATTCTAGAAAGGGTGATAATGAATCATAAGCCAGAGCTTTAGATATATATATCTAATTGGGCGATGGTGTCTTTAGGGCGGTGGCCAAGTTGTTGCTTGATGAATGCTCAATAAAGGCCTATAACTTTTTACACACAAACTCTAATTAGTGAACAATTTGTGTTATGAAAACTATATAAATTTAATTTGATAGTTTGTAGAATTTATAACTCCTTCTAGATTGGGAGATATGGTCTTTTAAAGTTGAGCATTACTTATGAATTTCACATACTCTTTGGTTTTCCCTTTGTATATGTTTCCCTCCTTACCTACAACCAATATACAACCCATACTTCCATTAATATAGAATATAAACATCAAATAATAATCAAAAAAATTTCCAAGGGTGTAACATCCTCCCCTCCTCCCCCTTAGAGCAGCTAAATGTCCCTCGAATGAGGTTAACTTCACTTAACCCGTTCTAGGAACAATACAATCAGATACTTGGGTAGTGAAATAGTAAATACATAGCTTGCTATCCACATCAATGAAGCAAATAAGTGGGGATATTTCCTTCTCATCTCCTCACTATTTCCCAAGTTACTTCTTCAATATTGTTACTTCACCATACTTTAATGGAGGTAACTGTAGTTCAAAGCATCTAACCTGCCAATCAGGATGGCAACTGGGACTTCCGCATAGGTTATCTCCTCAAAATCTGTACATCCCCAATAGGCATAATATTGGCTGGATCCTCGTGCATTTTGCAGCATCGAAACATGAAATACTGAATGGGGTTACTGCTAGTTTTCGATGGTAAACGGTAACTCATAGGCCACTTTGCCTACTTTGTGGATGATCTTATAAGGCACCATATACCTAGGTACTAACTACCTTTCTTACGAAAATGCATAACACCCTTCATAGGCGATACCTTTAGGAACATCCAATCGCCAAATGCAAACTCTAATGCCCAGCCCGGACATCCATAGGACTTTTGTTTGTTGTGGGCTGTCTGAAGTCGATCTTTGATAAGTTTCATCTTGTCAATGACACACTGCACCAAATCTGACCCATTAGTTCTCGCGCTGGTTCGAACCAACCCAATGGCAACCTACATTTTTCACCCATATAGAGCTTTATATGGGGCCATGCAGATACTCATTTGGTAGTTGTTATTATAGGAAAACTCTATTAAGGATACATGATCATCCCAGCTTCCGCAAAATCCAACCACGGGCTGTGACATATCTTTGAGTGTGTAACTGGTGCGTTCATCCCATATCCGTCCGTTTGAGGATGAATGTTGTGCGGGACTTACACGAGTGCCTAGACCTTTTTGGTAGATTTCGGCAGTTTCGCGTAAAGCGGGAAACTCTGTCGAAATAATGGATAGGAACACCATGGAGCAAACTATCTCATGGATATAAATTTTGGCATAGTCCTTAGCCGCATAGGTAGTTCTGACAGGATAAGAAGTGGGCTGATTTCGTTAGCCTATTGATAATAACCCAAATAGAATCATGCTTCCTACGCGTCGGATGCAAACTTATGATAAAATCCATATTAATCACCTCCCATTTCCACTTATTTGGGATCTCTATAATTTCTAAATCAAGCCTCCAAGTATCTGATGCTTGACCTTCACTTGTTGACAATTGGGGCATTGAGTTATGAAACTCATGATGTCTTTCTTTATGCATACCACCAATACAGCTGCCTCAATTCACGACATTTTGGTAGCAAGTGGGTATCTTAAATATCGAAAAATGAGCCTCATTCATAATATGTATACGCTGGCTCACCTACACTAGGCACATATAAGCGGACCTGGTATCTGATGTTGCCCAAGTGCACATAGTCGTCATGTAATATAGGGATGGAAGTCCAAATTATCGATCCCTCAAAGCCTTGTCACCTTAATCGTTCAAGGTTATTTCTTATTTCTCTATTCTATCAAACGATCAAAATGGGAAATGGTTTGGGAAATTAACTACTTAAAACATTAGAATTTAAAATTAACAAAGACTATTGCAAACTTGGTTTTACTTCAGATGATGATGAAAATCTTGGGAAATGGCACTTTTCAGTTTTAGGTTAAGTTTTCAAGACGTGATTACACTAAAATGATTCTTTTGATGGTTGCTAGTTGCAAGTTTCTATCCATTCCTTGCCACTCTCCTGAGCATCCAAGAACTATCTCATGAACCCTAGCTATATCCCTATGGTCGTAGGAGAAGCATGAAACGATGGCTATGCCTACTTGTATTTCAACTAAATAGGTTTTGAAAGATATATCCTATCCTCAACTACAACTTCTATCCTATCACCAATGGGTTCAAGGGTCTTAATTCTGTTCTATATTTACCTTTTACCCTTTCAGTTCCTTTTGCCAGGTTCAACCAAAAGCTAACAGATTTACTCACAAGTTGATCAGGCTAATCAATAAGCAATTAAAACAAGTAAATATAAAAAACCAATAATGAAGAATCGAAACTAGTATAAAGTAGTCTTTCAAACATTCCACCATGGCCAAAACCCTAGAGCATGAGTTTAGCCACTCATAGACAACTAAAAACAGACTTAATCATCCATCCTCAAGTAAAATAAAAGAAAGAAGAAACCTAGTGTAGAACTTGTCTCTTCTTCAAAATGGCTTACAAACCTTGCAAAATGATGTACGGAATGTTAAAGTGATCAAAGATGATTAAAAAACTTACCTAGTGGCTATGTATATAGTTGAGCCTTCAAATGATACTTTTTCTCTCCAACACATAGCTTTAAAATCCACCAATTTCTGGTCCAAAATAATCCTGAGCGCTGCCCCACCTATAGCCCAAGGACAGGCTCAAGTGTACTGAAGTTTTGGCTCACGGGCGCCCAGCCTCATCCGTTGAAACAGGAGTTAGCCAAATTTCAACACCTGGATCATCCGGGCGCCCGCACATCACCTATCTCGCCCAGAGTGTGAGTCAAATTTCATGGCTCTAGATCTCTGGTGCCAGCCTCATCTATCTCACTAGAATTTTGGGATTTTTCTCTAAGTCTAGGGCTCTGTGCCTCTCATCTCACAAAGGTATTTAATGAAACATCTTTGAATTTTTTGGGACATGGCGGCATGCTTGTAACAAAAAATTGCTGCACATTCTCGAGGATGGGGACCTGATGTTGTTGGGCATATAGCCCATATCCTTTTTCTCAGTTTCTCAAACATTCAACCTTGGGTCAGTTTAGGTACTTTTTCCTTAATTTCCTACTCAAAACATCTCAAATCATTTGTTAGCATAGAAAACACACAAACACATAAATTTTATGCATTTTATAAGGCTTATAAACTCAAAACAAGGTAAAAGATGGGCAAAAACATGGAAAATTGGCATATGAATATGCCCATACATCACCATCCACACTTAAACCATTGTCATCCTGTGAATAATCGTTAATACACAAATAAATATCTTACCATCACTCTTGGCCCCTCTATCAATTCATACTCAACCAACTAGCATAGAGCATAGATTAAGTAGATCATCAACATACATCAATTCTCATCAAGCACATATAAAGTCTTCACAATTCATACCACACAACCTCTATAATTGACCCATTCTTTCAAAACGAAAGGTAATATTATTAAGTATGAAGCATGCAACAAATGAGTACCTTGACTTAGATATCTTATGCCTCATTTTTTAGTGATGTTCCTCTCTCAAATTATCAATGAAAACATAAGGAGTATAGAAAGCAAGGAGCTCTCACGCTTTCCACAAACAATCATAACACACATATGTCGTACCATAAGCTTTCTCTTCATATATATTTAAAGACTACTTTGTTGTTTCAAAGAGATTCCGGATCACAGAACACCTTTGGTTGTAATATCGTCTAAGGGACGTGTAGAAATGACATTTATTTTATAATGACTACACTAAAAATTTTGGAATGCTTTTCATTTTCTTGTCCACCACTTTTTTCTTGTTGTTCACCCTTTGCTTAACTCACCCTTTTTCTCTTCTTCTCATGTCCGTTTATTCACTAGTTGACTGCTAATGTTTTCTTATAGCATCAATAAGGGATTTTGCAATTAAAGCCACATCTTTTGTTGTCTAGCAGCAAGTAAATAACTTTGTTCTATGGGAACCCTTTCCCTATATTTCTCCTCTTACAAATTTTTTATTTTGTGTTAGAAGGTTGTACTTTGATTTCACTAATCTATGAAACAAGTAAAATGAAGATTGATTTGGAAAATTAAACTACTAAAACTTCAAATGTAAAAATTAACTAAAATGAATGCAAACTTGATTGTATTTCGATAATGATGCAGACTAGGACAATGCCAGTTGGTTGGTTTCAAGTTGAGTTTTTCAAATGTAATTAACTAGCATGATTCTTCCTACGGTTGTTAGTTGCAAGTTACTATCTCATTTCTTATACTATCCTAGCATCAAACACTATTTTATAGACCCTAACATATATCCTATGGTCATAGGAGAACAATGAAATGAAGATTATGCCTACTTGTATTTCAATTAAATGGGGTTGAAGGGTATCCTATCCTCAGCATCAACTTCTATCCTATCACCAATGGGTTCAAGGGTCTTTGAATTCATAGTCTATATTTATTTTTAACCCTTTTAGTTTCTTTGCAAGTTCAATCAAAAGCCAACAAGTTACTTGCAATTGATCAATCTCATAAATAATAAATTAACACAAATAAATATAAATAACCATAAAAGAAGAATCAAAACTAAGTCTATTTAGTCTATCAAATAAT
Source organism: Datura stramonium (assembly GCA_018107945.1). Taxonomy (NCBI): domain Eukaryota; kingdom Viridiplantae; phylum Streptophyta; class Magnoliopsida; order Solanales; family Solanaceae; genus Datura; species Datura stramonium. The sequence continues at coordinate 22,191 of JACEIK010007619.1, read as the reverse complement.
CAACAAATCACCATGGCCAAAACTCTAGAATATGAGTTTAGCCACTCATAGACAAGCGGAAAAATAAATACTTAGTCATCATCATACAAAATACAAAGTAAAGAAAACCTAGTTGTAGAACCTTGTCTTCTTTCCAAACGGCTTACAAGCTTTCATTAATGAACTACGAAATAAAAAATGAGTAAACATTGTTTCCAAAAGTCCAAACTATGTAACAAATAACCTAAAACATATTTGTAGATTAGTGTTCAAATGACCTTTTCTCCCTTCAATACTTAGCTTTACAATCAGCATTTTTAGTGTGAGATTACCTCGGCGCATCGCCCCTCCTATCTCACCACAGACTTAGTCAAAATTCCAGCAATTTCATCTCCAGGTAGGGTTTGACGCGCCGCCTCCTTCATCTTGCTAAGTTTTTCATTAAATTTCTCTATGTCTTCGACACCTACGGCGCGGGGCGCCTCATCTCATAAATTTTAAAGTGCAATTCTCTGAAGTTTGCGAGTTGGCGCAGCGTGCCAGCCACTGAACCAAACCTGTTATATCCTCAAATATTCATTTCTTGCATCATTTTACAGGCTTGTTTGACCTATTTTAACCTGCTCAAATTCAATTCAACTTAAATCATTTGTTAGCGCATAAAACACACACACATGAATTTAAGCATAAATTAAGGATTAAGAACTCAAAACATGATCAAATATAGGTAAAAACATTGCAAATGGGTAAAATATTAACATCACCACCCCATACTTAAACCATTTTTCATCTTCGAACAATCCTTAAAACACCCAAACTCATGTTTCACCATCACATATTTCTCAACTCATGCACAACCAACTAGCATGGAGCATATATAAAGTGGTTTATCATCATACAACAATTCTCAACAACGCACATGAAAATATTTCACAATCAAAGAACACACAACACTCTATAAATGACTTTTTTTAACACAAGGGCCAACATGATTAGATATGCTGACACATGCAACAAGTTGTACACCAGGTGGACCTTTTGTGCCCCTCACTTTTAGTGATGTTCCTCTCTCAACTTCATCAATATAATACATGAACATAATAAATGAACAAACTCACACTCACAAATGATGTAATACACACATGCAAAATACCATAGACTTACTCTTCATGTACGTTAAGACTACCTAGTTGCTTCAAGAGATTAAGATCACAAGGACTTTTCTTGATTGTAGTGTTGACTAAGGGATGGGTTGGATTGATATTTCATTTTATGAGTGAATACCACCCTAAGTACTTTTAAGACATATTTCGCTTGCTTGTCCACCTCCTCTTTCATTGCTTCTTCACCTTTCCTCTACTCACCTTGTCTTTTTCTTTTTGTACCCCATTTTTACTAATTGACTGCTTGTTTTCTAATTATAGAATAACTAAAATTTTCAATTAGAGCTCTCTTTTTTCAATTTCCTAGCAGCAAATAAGCTCTTACAAATTTTATTGGACCTTCTCCTTTTCTTTTTCCTTACCACCACTTTTCTTTTTCCCTTAACATTATACTTCGGTGGACCTTTACTTTCAAGTCTCAAAGTGCCTAAGACTACTTTGGATCAATAAGTCTAAGATCTCACAACAAGAGTGATTAAGCTACTATTGAGGCTAAGAAAGAACAAGGCTTTCAGGCTCAACGGGTAACTAGGGAGAATAATTAGGCAGATAAAGCAACTACGGGGAAAAAAAATTGGCTTCTTCAAAGTACCATGATTATCTCTCAACTCCCTACCAACTAGTTATCCTACATACATAGGCAGAGTTATTGTTTCTACCATATATATACAAAAAATTCAGCTCACCTCTCATGGCAAGAAGAATCACAATCGGTTTCTACAACTACACATTCACACAATCATATTGAATGACAAGTTGTTTATAATTAAGCCCTAAGGATATGTTGAGTCAAATTAAAGAGATATAGGTGTCTCTCTATTGGATCCTCACTCATGAAATCAATATGACCACTCTATTTACTCTAGCAAAGCGACTAAAGCAAAATATCAATAGCATACAAGTGGATGACCTGTGACTCAATCCTAAAAATTTAAAAAAAAAGCGTCGAAACTTCCCTTAAGACGTCGTCATCCATATATCACAGGAAACGTCATTGCTCTATGATTGAAAAGACTCAAACAAAGAGCAAAACAAAAATGAGAATTTTTTTCCGAAATAAAGCAACCAAACGTAACATAGTCAAGACAAATAACAAGTCAAACATCCCAAGGATCCAAGTCACTATACCCCAAGCTATTATAACCCATGACCTATGAATCATGAAGCTACTGCTACGAGGTATGACATAATAATACTACAACCTACAAATATAGCAATTAAATAACAACAGAAGGTCCCATTTTCCTCCACCCCACACTTAAAGGTGCATTGTCCTCGGTGCACACACTATCACATCGCAAAGGGAGAGAAAAGAAACTTCCTAGTAGCTAAGAATCATCCTGTATGGCACCTGTAGCAGCATCATCAGCCTCCTCCATGGTCTAAATCATCCAGCACCATCAGTAAGGCTTATCATCATCAATTGGCTCCTCAAAGTCGGGCCTATTCGGCACATCAACATAACACTATTTATGGCGGGTACCGTGCCTCTAAAGTCGTCATCTCCTATGTAGTAGCTGGTCAACCTCATATCTTCAGCTGTAATTCCAACATCCCAAACGTATGACCCTGCCAACTCTCATCTCGAGTTTATCGATCAGCTATAATAGGAAAGAAGGACACACGGAAAGTGAGTCTCCTTCACCTTTATGGCCGTAATCATCGTCCCAGCAAAATGTCTTACCAAAGGTAAAACTAGGTCTGCATCCTCCTCCTGTGATATCTACCTCCCTCAAGTACATGGTCAAGAGACTGCCATGACAATATTTACATCTACAATTATCTTATGATATCCTCATATTATAACAAATCATAGTACCAAAATTAGTGGTATTCCCTTCATTACCATGTACACCAAGACAATCCGCTGCGAGTCACCTCTGTCAAATGTCCTAGGAGAAAGACAGCACATACCAACTTCACCCACAACTTTTGCCTCCTTATTCAAATAGGCAAACACCAAGTGTGAAATAGGTGCCATTATGATACCTCTCCCATCGGGCGGATGAATACTCACCGCACAAAAGTGGCGAATGTACCTGTATCAGATTTCTCCAAAAAAATGAAATACTTCAAAAGATCTCCTATAGCTATCTCTAAGAAGGCATTGAACCTTTTAGCTATGAATCGCGCCCACTTGTCCTTTGATTTTGACCTTTGTACTCTCGCTGAATGAGGTGTCTCAATTTGCGTAGAATTCCCTCACCAAGCGAGGTTGCACCTCTCCGTCTCGTGAAGATATAATCATTTCCTATTTATATGTTCTTTATTGCAAGAACAAAAGTACTCAAGCGCGATCATCATATATCAGTTCTCAGGCTGTTGACTATAATTGCTTCTTTGAAGTCTTAAAATGAAGAGTAAGCCACATGAGCCTTTTTACTGTTCTATATCCTTGCGGGGTCTGCTTTGGGGAAGCCGATGAGAGTAGCTTCCCATTTTCTTAGATGCAACCTCTTTCAGCTCTTCTCATCTACAATCACCTTCTTTCTTTTGGTGCTAGGGTACCTATCAAAAATGAAGAACTTTACAAAATTAGTTTGTGAACCAAATGGCTTGCTAACCATGTGTGGAAGGTGCAAAATGTACCCCACACTTAATTTGCTAGTATATATGTGAGAATTTGTCAAATAGGATACTCAAGACTTCTCCCATCACAATCCTATCTCAACAATCCAATGTAATTCACTAACTCATACTGCAAGTTCATAAAATTTTCTTTCCTTTTCAACCCTCCTCTAGCTTTTAACTTTTAATCAAGAATGTATTATCTATCCCTCTCACTTTCCTTCTCCAATTCACAATTCAAGTAATTTCATGTAATGTAGTAACAATATTAAATTCAATCAACCAACAATAAAAAAATTCATACCATTCCAACATTAATAAATCAAGAATTTCACCAACTCAAGCAAATATCACATTCAACAATTCAAAGCTTCATGTGCTTTTTGTTTCTCTGAATTAATGCCACTCTCCACCAACATTTCAAAAATTCAATTCACCTATGCCCATGTCCACAAGTTCAAATCACCATATTCAACAACGAACCAAGCTACCTAACAAAATAACATACAATCATGGAAGTATTTAAGACTTTAAGCTCATAAAACTCAAAACATGAAATTTAAGTTTTTCACCAACAATGGTGATTTTTGGGTTCTAAATCTTGGGGGAAGAGGTGTGTGAGCATGCTTGCGTCATTAATCAAACAAGAGAGAAGAAATATACTTATTTGAGTTGAAGATGAGAGCTTCACCAAGATTGTTGAAAGAAGACAACAATGGAGGGAGAGGGAATTGGACTTACATTCTGGAGAAATTTTTGCTTTTGTTTTCAAATTTTTGAGGAAAAAGGATGAATGGGACTTTAAAGAAAAGGTTGGGCATGGGATTTTATGTCATTATAACGTCTTTTGAGTCAATATTATCCCAAATTGACCAACAATTTTCGTCCATCAAGCCTCGGCATACCGCCCCTCTATCTCACCACGAGGACATAGAAAAAAAATATTCTCTGGAGATAGGGGTTGGTGAAGCTGATGCCCATGTAGCCTCACCTGACAAAATTTTCTACTTTTAGGATTTAACTCTGGCGTCTCTCACTCCAGACTTACACTTTAGCTCAATGTCCCATCTTGTTCTTTCCTCTTACGCCTATTCGTCTCTACAAAACATATAAAAATATGCAAAATGTTAAAAAGTATGGGTTGCCTCCCATCAGAACCTTAGTTATCATCATTGGCCGCGACTTTGGTCCCGGGCTACCTCATGCAGCACTTGCTGCTCCACTCTTTCATGTGAGTGGACTTATGACATACCAAGGATCTGCTAAACTTTCACGCAGCACTTGGCTTTGCTCCGCTAACTATTACAACCTCCAGGTTCTTCGACGGCTTTACCTTAAAATTCTTATAATGAGGTGGCATTGGTGCTGCTCTGAACACTTCAAACACTGCCTCTTGACCATATACTCTCATAGACGCTTTCCATTCATATGTATGACTGCGTCACCGGTGGCTAAAAATCCTCTACCGGAGATAAAAACTGTTGCATCTGCCTCATAGTATAAGATTATGAAGTCCCACTAGGCAAGATGAAGGTCTACTTTAATCAAGACATCTTCAATGATTTCTCTGGATAGGCCATAGGCTGATCAGTAAGCTGCAACATCAACGTGGTAGGATGTGATTCACCCTAGTCCAGGTATTGTGAATAGGCTTGAAGGCATCAAACTGATGCTAGCACCCAAATCACACAAAGCTAAACCAACTGTAGCTTCCAATAGTGATATAAAATAGTGAAGGTCCTAGGATCCTTTAACTTTAGGAATTTTGTTCTTGATTCGAGGCGCACTCTTCCGTAAAACCATGGTTTCAAGCGTTGTGTATGCACCTTCTCTTATTGTACGATATCCTTGAGATACCTACCATACTTCAGAACTTCTGCAAAAGCTCCACCAATAAAATATTCATGAACCTACTTCAACAACTCAAGAAACTTTTGCTACGGAGTTGTGTCCTGCGTTTTCTTCAACCTTTAAGGAAAGGGGGAATGGTCTAGCTACTACAATTTTCGGTGTGGGTTGCTGAACTCCTCTACCTCGGTCTTGGATTTCACGACTTTGTTCCTCATCAACTTTTTCTTTTCAGGGACAACCTCACCCAGCTCCTCACAACTGCACACAAGGAAATAACAATTACATTTTCCTTTGTGTTCTTATTAGTATTATACGGGAGTGCACCCTATGGCCTTTGTTACATTTGTAGAGACCAATTGCCTATTTTCTTTCTAATTTCATGGATGGACTTTTGCATTTCATTTACCACTTGTGTTTGTTGCACCATCCATTGCTTCATTGTTTCCTTAAGAGAACTACTATGTTGTTGTCCCTATGGCCTTTGATAAGTGTTTTGGGGCCTTTGGAAGTTTTGATTCCACTCCATGGGGTTGCTCCATTCCATTACCCTTGATTATAGTCATTACGCAAAACCTCCACCATGAAATTATTGTCCACAAACCTGGGACAAGGTTGAAATTCCAACTGACGGAGTGTGACCCTTCTCTACCATAACCTCAGATGGTGATGGGTTGTGCTGTCTCCTTCCAGCACCTTCCTTTCTTTCCATTAAGCACCAGCTTCCTCGTCTCCATTCGCAAGCCTTATTCACACGGTTGACTTTCCCACGAAAAAAAAAACATCACCTCAAGCTTTCCCAACATCTTTTCTACAAATCCTCTGCCAGAATCCTGGTAATCTTGACTCCCGAAGACATGAGGTTTAAGAAACCCTAAATTTCATCATAACTTTTGGAATGAGAATCTGTCATACGTAGTAGCGTCAGGAGTATCTTAGATTCGTGATTCAAACCCTCAATGAAGTTGTGCCCAATTATCTCCTTAAGTTGCATATGGTGTGGACAATCCCTCAAGTAACCCTTGTAATATTCCCATGCTTGAGCTAGTGTTTCTCCATCTTTCTGTATGAATCAGGAGTCTACTTTCCCCTAAGTTCTTTAGTTCTTCTTGAAGAAAAACCGGTTGATGAACTTATTAAGAGGATTTCCCAAGTGGTGATGGATCCTCTCAGCTCAGTTTGAAGCCCACTCCTTGGCTCTCCAGCAGAGCGAACGGAAATAGAGTAAACTTGACATATTCATTTGACATGTTCTGTTAGTGGAAGTATTTTAGATGCTGTGGGGATCCTTGTGCGGCATGCCACGAAATTTCAAGTGTTTTGGATAGCGCACAGTCCCTTCATTCAGCTCGAAGTTCCTAGTGATGGCCGATTTAACAATTGCTTTAGAAGCATTTTCCATATTTGGCCTAGCAAACTTCATTACTGGAACTCTCATTCTGCGACATGCTGCTTGAATGATGTTTTCCATGAAACCTTTGAAAGGTTCATTTAAGGATCAAGAGAAGCTACGATTGGTCCTTGATTTTCATGCTTGGCATACACTGGAAGCGAACAACCCTGTGAACTTCAACAAGATTAGAAACAAACGTAAAATACAGACTGGAAAAACAAAATTCTAACCTACTAACAATTAAACAACATTCAAATCCCACAACGGTGCAAAAACATGATGTCACCTAAGCGCACGCAAGCATATACATGGTCATCAAGTAATATAGGATTGTTAAATCCCAGATATTATCCACGGGAACTTGTCAATTTAATCATTATAAGGTTGTACTTTTATTTCACTAATCTATAAAACAAATGTAAAATGAAGATTTATTTGGAAAATTAAACTATTAAAACTTCAAATGTAAAAATTAGCTAAAAACAAATGCAAGCAGAGTTATATTTCCATAATGATGACAGACTAGGGTAATGGCACTTGGCTGGTTTTTCAGGTTAGATTTTCAGACGTAATTAAACTAGCATGATTCTTCCTGCAGATGTTAGTTGCAAGTTATACTATCCTATTTCTTGCCACTATCCTAGTATCTAAGAACTATTTCATGGTACATAACTCTTATATCCCTCTGGTCACAAGAGAACAATGAAACGATGATTATGCCTACTTGTATTTCAACTAAACGGGTTTGAAGGGTATATTCCTATCCTCAACAACAACTTCTATCCTATTAGTAATGGGTTCATGGGTCTTTGAATTTTGTTTTGTATTTATTTTTAACCCTTTTGATTAAGCTTTGCCAAGTTCAATCGCAGACAGATCACGTACAATTGATCAATCTCATAAATATTAAATTAACACAAATAAATACAAGCAATCATGAAAGAAGAATCAAAACTAAGTTTATTTAGTCTATCAAATAATCAATAATTCACCATGTCCACAACCCTAGAACATGAATTTAGCCACTCAAAAGACAAAGCGAGGAAAAAGAAACAAATACTTAGTTATCATATTGTGCAAAAATACGAAGAAACCTTAGTTGTAGTTCCTTGTCAACTTCCTTCCAAACGGCTTACAAGCTTTTCATGGAAAGAACTACAAAATAAAAATGAGTAAATACTGCTTCCCAAAAGTCCAAAACTATCTAACAAACGACCTAAGGCTTATATTTGTAGATGAGCCTTCAAATGACCTTTCTTTCCTTCAAGACTTGGCTTTAAAATCAGCATTTTCATCACGAAATGGCTCTAGCGCGCCTGCTCCTTTCTCGCCATAGATTTGGTCAAATTTCAAGAAATTTTAGCTCTAGATATGGTCTGGCGCCCGCCCCTTCATCTTGCCAAGGTGTTAGTCAAATTTACTCTAAGTCTTGAACACCTCTTGCGTAGGGCGCCACTTATCTCGCCTAATTTTAGAAGTGCAATTATTTGGTTTGAGGGCTGGCGCGCCATAGTACCCAGGCAGGAATTTTTCTCTAAATATTGGGAATTGGTGCGGGGTATTTTTTTAGACATACCAAACCCATCAAATCCTCAAATCTTCATTTGCATCATTTTAGGCCATTTTTTTCTAGTTTCCTGCTCAAATCAACTTAAATCATTTGTTAGCACATAAAACACACACATACATGAATTTAAGCATAAATTAAGGATTATGAACTCAAAACATGATGAAATATTGGTAAAAACATGGCAAATAGGCATAAAAATATGCCCAACACCAAAGACCCCTTAATCCTTTTGCAAGAAATTGAGTCTACCTCTATCAAAATTGTCCACATAATAGTGCTTCACCCTTTGGCCATTAACCAAAAGAAGGTTTTGTATAACCCCAAAGGCTTCCGCTCGACTACACCGTGTACATTCACATTCACAATTTCAAATGGGCCCAACCACTTCAATCTCAACTTTCTCCCAAATAGCTTTAATCTCGGGTTGTACAATAATACTAACTTCCTTTCTTGAAATTCATGAGGTTGATTACACTTACAATGCACCCTCTTAGTCCCCTCCTTTTACATTTTTGCATTTTCATATACATTGAAATGGAACTCATAAAGCTCATATAGTTGCAGCAACCTTTTCTCACAGCAACTTCCAAATCCATATTCAAGTTTTGAATGGCCCAATATGCTTGGTGTTCTAGCTCAACTGATAAATGACATGCTTTCCCAAAAATAACCTATATGGTGAAATACCAATAGGGTTTTCAAAGCTATCAGTAAGCCCATAGTATATCATCCAATTCACTGGGCCAATCTTTTATATTTGTACTCACCGTCTTTGTTACACCCCGTAAGAAAGATCGGACAAGCGCTGGGTCTGCGCGTCGCAAGGAAAATGTGACTTATAAATCGCATTCGATGAATGTGACTTTATAAATCATTCCATGAATGCGACTTATAGGTCCCAACTATATAAGCCCCCAACTTCGGTTTATTTCATGTAAGTTTTCCATAATTTACGAGAGAACACACAGGGAAACAGGGAGAGCGAGGTTTCTTGATAATTTCCGTCCCGATTACGCCGTCAAATGTGGTGCAGCTCGAATTAATCCTAGATACCGGTATTGGCAGCAAAGAACGTTCCTACGGTTAGTTTCACGAAATTCAGCCGGCGAATCATCATGCTGCGGGCCAAGGTAAGTGGAATTGCTCCAAATTAGTGTCAATATACTCCCTAGCCTAAAGTGATGTTCTCCCTTCTAGACTTTCGGCTTAACAAGTTTTCGACTTCTTTTCATTAAGCCAAAGTTTTGGGCTATATACCTATTGAAAGTGATGTTTCTTCAAGAATATTAGCGTATTTAGTTCTAGAATATATATATATATATATATATATATATATATATATATGAATGCGGTTGGAAGAAATAGCAGAAATACCGGCCGAACTACGCCGTTAGTTGGGAACTCTGAAGCGAAGGTATGTAAAGCTAATTAATTCGGCAAGTTAGTAATCCAGTACAGTAAATAGCGCGATGCATAGAATAAAGGAATTTAGAAGTCGAGGTGAGTCAGTATGAGTTTAGCAAGCGTGTTTTGAATCTAACAAGCATGTTTATAATGTTATGATACATATATTCAGAATAAAAGTTAGTAAAGCAATATAAGATAGTCAGATGATATCTCGGTTACAGTATAGCGACAGTCGGATAATATCTTAGATTGACATAAGTTCAGTATGAGAATCAGTATAACAAGAAAAGAGTTCAGAATGAGAAATCCAAAATACAGATATTATTTTCGGTTCAAACATGCTTGCTATATGTGATTATTGTTTGGTGAGACTTGTTTGTGGTATGAGGGCACCCTTTAGGCGTCTCGCCGCCCCTGGGTTGGTAAGCGTATCGACCTAAAGTGAGGATAGGGATACGTCACTCCAAGGAGTGGCATGTCGTCCTGATAGGACGAAGATGGGATGGAGCACTACCCATATCAGGGCGATCAGCATAGCGTGCCAGCTTACCACATTTGTGCGCTTGCGCCCAAGAAGCGGAATTACGAGATACGAATGCAAACACAGTTACGGTTTACAGATTACAGTACAGGAATCCTCGGACTCAGACACGATTATTTATATCAGGGCCATAGCCCAGTAGAGACCCGAGGGGCCGATAGAGGTGCTAGTAGTTAGTAGATGAGTGGAGTGTCTTATTTTTGGATGGTTTTTGACCCGGATAGGGGTATATAGATTGTTTGTTGGTTGGCACCTTCCAGCTTATGGGGGCTGGTATTGGACCTTACTTTTATATATATGTATATATATATTTATTTATTAGCTAATAGACAGGTAGATCGCCACGTGCGTGGTGTGCTCTGCCTTACTCTCGATGCAGAAAAATTCATTTCAGATTCTATCAGTCGAAACAGTTCAGACATTTCTACTGTTCGAGTTTCTAGTTATGTTGTTTATATTGATTATGTTATTGCCTTTGCATGCCACCGGTACAGTGTGCAGCGCCCGTTGGGGCGCTGCATTACTGCACAGGTACTCATAGACGAGGCCGATCCCTTCATCGCTCTTTGTCAGCAGTAAACAGCTAGAGGTCTATTTCCTTTCTTTTGTTGTACGGTAGGGGTAGGCCGGGGCCTGTCCCGATCATTTTATCAATATTCTGCAAACTGCAGTTGTGTATATATATCTCCCTGTGATTAGTTATTACCGGTCGTGTGGGGCCGTGCGTGTGTTTAGCTGTTTGATGTTATTGATTGTGTTGTGTGTGGGGCCGTTTCAGATAGTAGTGGTGACCTTTCGGTCACATTGATCGAGAATTCATTATATTGAGCTAAATAACTAGACAACATGGTGGCCTTTGACCCGCATAGGTTTCCCTATATGGTGTGATTCTGGTTAGCTGATGTTACAGGACAGGTGGCTATAGGCCCGAGTCAGCTGGAGGCTGTATTTATAGCCCGTTGATTCCATGAATCTGAGATAGAGAGCGATCCCGGGCACCAGATGTGCTTAGGCTCGGGGTCTGTGATTCGAGGTCCTTCTGGGCACCATGTGCCAGTCATACCCCTGAGGCGGGGCATGACGAGTCTTATCAAAAATTCTTTTTTTTAATTAAACTAAAGTTCCTATCTTTTTTTTGTCCCACACTTCGTATATTCATATCATGGGGTGGATGTAGGGTAAATGTTTGATTTCTAAATTTAACATGTTTGATTTCTAAATTTAACACTTCTACATGTCCATTGGTCTATGGGTGATAGGTTGTTGCCACCTAGTGCTTCATATTATACTTAGCCAGCAGATTATTGAAGAGTCGATTCCAAAAGTGCGTACCTTTATCACTAATGATGGCGTTGGGTTTACCAAAATGGGTGAATATATTCTTCTTCAAAAACTAGGTCACTGCCTTTGCATTATTGGTTGGCAGTGCTATAGCCTCCACCCACTTTGACACATAATCTACTGATACCAGAATATACTTGTTCCCATTCGAAGGGTTGAAAGGTCCCATGAAATCAATTCCCCATCCGTCAAACACTTCCACTACCATAATCCCCTCTGAGGAATTTCTTTCCTCTTTAAAATATTTCCTGTTCTTTGACAACTGTCACACTATTTAGCAAACAGATACGCATCCTTGAACTGGGTGGGATAATAAAATCCAGCTTGAAGGACCTTTGTTGTGGTTCTATGTCCCCTATGGTGTTTTCCATAAGGTGAAGAATGGCAGCTTTCCAAAACCTAGTGTACTTCTCCCTCGGGAACACATCTTCTAACCAACTGATCTGGACCTACCTTATACAAGAAAGGTTCATCCCATATGTAGAATCTACTGTCATAAAGCATTCTCCTTTTTTTATCTGGGGTTACATCAGGGGGTACACACCACTAACAAGGAAATTTGTCACATCAACATACCATGGCAGCTCTGGGTTGTGCACAAAAAATAACTGCTTTCCAGGGAAATCCTCAACAATATTAGTCTCACAGTCAATATGCTCCATGTCCTCAAACCAAGATAGATGATCTACCACCCAGTTCTCTGTTCCTTTCTTGTCTTTGATCTCAATATCAAATTCTTGCAGTAATAGGATACACCGAATAAGCTTGGGTTTAGCATCCTTCTTTGCAAACAAGTACCTGATTGTAGCATGATCAGTATACACCACCACTTTTGTTCCCACTAGATAAGCTCAAAATTTATAAAAGCATACACCACCACTAACAGCTCCTTTTATGTCACAGTGTAATTTTTATGGGTTGTATCTAATGATTTGCTTGCATAATAGATGGGTTGAAACCTTTTCCCCCCTATTTTGCCCCAAAACAGCCCCTATAGCAAAATCACTGACATCACACATCATAATGAATGGTAATGTCCAGTTTGGGGCAATGATGATTCGAGTTGTGGTCAACTTATCCTTCAATGTGTTGAAAGCCTGCACACATTCTCGGTTAAACTCAAACTTCACATCCTTCTCCAAGAGTTTTCATATTGGATTTGCTATTTTAGAAAAGTCTTGAATGAACCTCCTGTAGAACTCAGCATGTCCTAAAAAGATGCACACTCCATTAACAGAGACAGGGGGTGGGAGTTTTTCAATGGCCTCAATCTTAGCCCTATCAACCTCCATACTTGCCTTTGAAATTTTATGGCCCGGGACTTTTCCTTCACGTACCATGAAATTGCACTTATCCATATTTAGTACAAGATTGGTCTCATCACATCTTGCCAGTATAATATCCAAATGATTCAACCAGTCATCAAAGTCACTCCCATGCACTGAGAATTCAACCATGAATACCTCCATGAATTTCTCCACCATGTTTCTAAAAATGGCTAGCATGCATCTCTGGAATGTTCCTGGAGAATAACATAGTCCAAATGGTATCCAACGGAATACGAAGGTGCTGGAAGGGAAAGTAAAAGTAGTTTTCTCCTAGTCCTCATGTCCAATCATGATTTGATTGTAACCTGAATACCTATCTAAAAAATAATAGTAATCATGCCCAGCTAACCTATCTAGCATTTGATTCAAGAAAGGAAATGGGAAGTGGTCCTTCCTGGTGGCTACATTAAGTTTTCAGCAGTCAATACAAATCCTCCACCCTGTGACTGTGCTCTGGGGTATTAACTCATCCCTCTCATTACGCACCACCGACATCCCACCCTTTTTCGGAACATACAAAACTGGGCTCACCCAATACCTATCCGAAATCGGGTAGATGATGCCTACATCTAGCCACTTAATCATCTCCTTCTTTACTACCTCCTTCATGATTGGGTTCAGTCTCCGTTGATGTCCAACACTGGGTCTGGTTCCCTCTTCTAGTAATATCTTATGCATGCATAAGGAACTACTATTCCTTTTATATCAGCTATTGTCCATCCAAGTGACGTCACTTGACACCATAGCACTTCCACCAACCTATCAACCTGTTCATCAGACAACAAAGTAGATATTATCGCAGGTAGTGTTTTACCACTGCCTAAAAAAGCATATTTCAAATGCACAGATAAAGGTTTTAATTAAAGAACTAGTGCTTTCTCAATGGATGGCTTCGGCTTTTCCCAAGTCAATGGTTTTTCAAGTATCTCCAATGGACCCTCCCTGCTAACATAGGGGCTAGTGGCATCCCAGACTGCTAAGCATTCAATCTTATCTGAGCTATCACTCTATTCTTTCTCATATACCAATGCTATCCCAAGAGGATCTTCCTGTGATAAATATTTTTCTAAGGCCTTGATAGACATTTCTGGTTCTACTTTCATAATGAGGTGGAAATATTACTTCCCTTATCACATCAAAAACTGCCTCCTGACCATTAATATTGTATCCGACTTCACCTTTATGACAGCGTCAGCAGTGGCTAAAAATTATCTCCCCAAAATGAGGGGAACTGCTATATCTACTTCTTAATCTAGGATAATGAAGTCCATCGGAAGGATGAAAAATCCCACCTTTATCAAGACATCCTCTATTATTCCATCTAGGTAAGCAAAAGATCGGTCTGCAAGCTGAAGAATTACTATGGTAGAATGGGGTTCTCCTAGCCCTAAAGTTCTGAACAGGGATGCATGCATTAGATTAATGCTTGCACCCAAATCACAAAAGGCTGAACCAACTTCCTTCTCTCCAATCACCACTGGAAGGGTGAAGCTTCCAAGGTCCTTCTGATTTTTAAGAATTTTGTTTTGCACCCGAGAACTACACTCTCTCGTGAGAGCCACAGTTTCAAACTCTGTTAAACTCCTCTTATTAGCCATAATTTTCTTCAGATAATTAGCATATTTTGAAACTTCCTGCAAAAGCTCCACCAGCGGAATGTTAACATGTATCTGCTTTAAAAAGTTAAGAAACTTTTGGCAGGCTGAGTCCTCCTTCTGCTTCTTAAATCTTTGTGGGAATGGGGGCGATGGTATGGCTACTATAACTTTTGGTTGTTAGTTGCTTGCCTCACGACCTCACTCTCAAACTTTACAACCTGCTCTTCATCAACCTTCTTTTCTCTGGGGATCACCTCACCCAGCTCTTTACCGCTGCGCAAACAGATTGCACTCACATTTTTCTTGGGGTTATTCTCGATTTTACTCAGAAGTGCCCCTTTCGATCTATTCATCTGTTGTAGGGACAATTGCCCCATCTTCCTCTCAAGCTTATGGATGGACTTCTGCATCTCATTTACCACCTATGTTTGCTGCACCATCCACTACTTCATTGTCTCCTCAAGAGAACTGCTCAGCTGCTAGCCCTGAGGCCTAGGATAATTATTTTAGGGCATTTGGAATTTATAATTCCCTCCCCATGAGGGATTGGCGGTACCCCTGGTTATAGCCATTACCTACAAAACCTCCACCACGACCTTGTTGTCCCACAAAATATACAGATTCAGGGTTATGTGGACAACATGAATATGTGTGACCTTCTCCACATGCCTCGCATGATTGTGGTGGAGTCTGAACCTTATCTACCTGTTGTACTTGGATTCCTACTAGTGTGGTCACAAGCTTGTTCATCACATTCACTAGTTGGCTCATGTCTGCTCTGATTGCTGCAATACCATCTACCTCAAGCTTCCCTAGCACCTTAGCGATTGTGAATCCTCTACCTGAGTCTTGATAATCTTGACTCCCCGCTGACATGAGGTTCAAAAAAGCCTCAATTTCATCATAGCTCTTCAACAAGATCTGTCCCTTTATGGTAGCATCAAGAAAGATCTTTGACTCAGGCTTCATACCCTCTATAAATTTATGCCCAATTATCTTCTTAGGTTGCAGTTGGTGTGGCCAATCTCTCAAATAGCCCTTATAACGTTCCCACGCCTGAGCTAAGGTTTCACCATCTTTCTGCACAAACCCAAAGATCTTCCTTCTCAACTCCTTGGTTCTCCTTGAAAAGAAAAACCTATTGATGAATTTGTTGGAAATATCCTCCCATGTGGTGATGGAACCTCTAGCTCATTTTAAAGCCACTCCTTGGCCTCACCGATTAGCGAGAACAGAAAAAATGTTAGTTTAACATATTCATCTGACACATTCTGGTAGTAAAAATTGTAACTCAGCTCCACGAACTTCATCATATCCCTATGGGGATCCTTGTGTGGCTTTCCTTAATATTGGAAAGTATTTTGGACCAACCACACAGTCTTTTCCTTCAACTCAAAGTTACCAGTGATAGCCGGCTTGATGATTTCTTTAGAAGCATTCTCCAAGTTCGGCCTAGCAAAGTTCAACTGCAACTCTGTCCTGATTGTTTCCTGATGCCTTCTCGTTATTCTCCATGATTATCCTTCGAAATGTTCTCTCAATTTTAGGTCAAGAGAAGCCAACAGTGATTCTTGACTTCTTGTACCTTGCATAGACTGAGCATACAACATTGTAAACTTCACAAAAAAAGAAACAAATGTAAAATACAGAATAGCAGAATAAAATCCTAACTTACAAATGATCAAACAATATTCAAGTCCCTGACAATCGCACCAAAAACTTGATGTCGACCAAGCGCATGCAACAGCATGTGGTCGTCAAGTAATATATGACTGGAAGTCCTAATTATCAATCCCTTAGAGACTTGTCAATTTAATCATTCAAGGTTGTTTCTTATTTCACTATTCTATCAAACAATTTAAATGGGAAATAGTTTTGGAAATTAACCACTAAAAACTATAAATGTAAAATTAACTAAAGACTGTTGCAAACTTGATTTTACTTTAGATGATGATGAAAATCTAGGGAAATGGCACTTTTTAGTTTTAAGTTGAGTTTTCAAGACGTGATTACACTAGAGCGATTCTTTCTATGGTTGTTAGTTGCAAGTAATTATCCTATTCCTTGCCACTCTCACGAGCATCCAAGAACTATCTCATGAACGCAACACCTATATCCTATGGTCACAGAAGAAACATGAAATGATGGTTATGCCTACTTGTATTTCAACTAAACAGGGTTGAAGGGTATATTTCTATCATCAACAACAACTTTTATCCTATCACCAATGGGTTTAAGGGTCATTGAATTCCTATGTTATATTTGCCTTTAACCCTTTCGACTTCCTTTCCCAAGTTCAACAAAAAGCCAACAGATTTACTCACAAATTGATCAGGCTAGTGAATAAGCAATAAAACAAGTAAATATAAACAACCAATAATGAAGAATCAAAACTAGAATAAAGCAATCTTTTAAACTTCAACCATCCACCATGACCAACACCTAGAATATGAGTTTAGCCACTCATAGAAAAGTTGAAAAATAAAGACTTAATCATCATCATTCAATGTAAAATAAAGAAAAAAAACAGAAGAAACCTAGTGTAGAACTTGTCTCCTCTTTCAAACGGCTCACAACCCTTACAAAATAACATAAGGAATATAAAAGTTATCCAAAGATGAATAACAAATTACCTAGAGGCTATACATATAGTTTAGCCTTCAACTGATGCTTCTGCCTTCCATCACTTAGTTTTAAAATCAGTAATTTCTGCTCCGGAATAAGCCTGGTGTGCCTCCCCACCTATAGACCAATGTCGGGCTCAAGTTTCCTCTGAAGTTTGTCTCTAGGCGCCCAGCCCCATTCGTAGCACCAACGAGTTAGCCTAATTTAAACACTTCTAGATCATCCAAGTGCTCTATGCCACCTATTTCTCTAGAGTGTTAGTCAAATTCTTGGCTCTAAGACCTCTCTAGTGCCTAGCCCTATCTATCTCACCAGAATTTTGGGAAATTTTTCTATGTCTGAAATGTTTTGGGCTCCACATCTCTCATCTCACCAAGGTGTTGAATGATACATCTCTGAAGTTTGGGACCTGGCGCTGGGCGCCAGCCATAGCCCCAGAATTACTGAACATTTCTCTAAAGTTCAGGACCTAGTGTTGGGCGCTAGTCAGAGCCCTAGATCCTTCTTCTCAGCTTCTCAAACCTTCAACCTTAGGTCAATTTAGGTCTTGTTTCCTTGGTTTCCTGCTCAAAACATCTCAAATCATTTCTTAGCATACAAAACACACAAACACATGAATTTATGCATTTCATAAAAATTATGAACACAAAACAAGGTAAAAGATTGGCAAAAACATGGCAAATAGGCATAGGATTATGCCCAACATCAGTATCTAAGGACTCTATCTAACCCGCAGTCAAATAAGTTATGCCTTTGTTTTGGTATATTATCCCTTAACGAGATTAATTTTGGATCATCATATTGATGCTGCTTAATTTCAGTTACCAAGGATGATATTACTCTATTCTGGACCATGACACCCTCATCTCCGATATCTAACAACTGAATTTGTAAGTTAGCCAACTGTTGTGTGGCCTTTGCTATTTCAATCCACTATTTTGTGGCCTTTGCTATTTCAATCCGATCAGCCTAGATATGACTCAAGCTGCCCATAGATTTGCTACTCAGCGCCTCAGCTACAACATTTGCTTTGCCCCAATGATATAAGATGCTCATGTCATAATCCTTTAGCAACTCTAACCACATTCTCTATCTAAAATTCAGTTCTTTCTGTTGGAATAAATACAGGAGGCTCTTATGATCTATAAAACTATCAACATTTACCCCATAAAAATAGTGACGCCATATTTTAAGTGCAAACACCTCTGCTACCAACTCTAGATCAGGGGTAAGGAAATTTTTCCCGTGCTTCCTCAACTACCTCAAAGAATAAGCGATAACTTTTCCATGTTACATCAGCACATATCCCAACCCAACTATGGAAGTGTCCCAATAACTACATACCCCTCTATACCTTCTGGGAGAGTCAAGATAGGTGCTGAAGTCAATCTATTCTTCAATTCCTAGAAGTTATGCTCACACGCCTCTTTTCATTGGAACTTAGTGGAATTATGGTTAACTTTGTCAACGGCGTGGAGATGGTAGAAAAACCTTCTATGAACCTGTGGTAATAACCTGCCACACCCAAAAGGCTATGAACCTCTGTAGGATTCAAGGGCCTGGGCCAACATTTTACCGCCTCTATTTTCTGACCATCCGTCCTTGTACCTTCATCTGTAATCACATGACCCCAAAAACCTACAGATATATGCCAAAATTCGCATTTAGAAAATTTAGCATACAACCTGTGCTCCTGAAGAGTCTACAACACAGCTCTTAGATTACCCACATGCTTGGCCTCGGATCAAGAGTATATCAGAATGTCATCAATGAAAACGATTACAAATACATCAAGGAAGGGCTTAAAATCCTATTCATCAAGTACATAAAATTCTTTGAGGCATTAGTATGCCCAAATGACATCACCAGAAACTCATAATGGCCATACCTGGTCCTAAAAGCAGTCTTGGGGATATCAACTTCCCTAACTCGTAACTGGTGGTAGCCAGACTCCAGATCAATCTTTGAAAAACATCTGGCACCCTAAAACTGATCAAACAGGTTGTCAATCCTAGGAAGCAAATTTATTATTAATCACTACCTTATTCAGTTGCCTATAACCAATACACATCCTCAATAACCCATTTATTTTCGCAAGAACAATATTAGTGCACCCCACAGTGACATACTAGGATGGATAAAACTCTTCTAGAGCAAATCTTTCAACTGCTTCTTTAATTCTCTTAGCTCGGCTGGGGAAATTCTATATGGAGGTATTGATATCGGCTGGGTATACGGAAGTAAGTCAATAGCAAAATCTATCTCCCTTCAGGAGGAATTCCAGGAAAATCCTCTAGGAAGACCTCTGAGAACTGATTTACTGTAATGCCCCAGAAACTCTAAGACCATACCCAGAAGTTGAAATGGAGAAAATAGAATTTTCTGCACCAGATCACAGAACGAGTCATCCCGTGATCTGTAGGGTAGGCCACGAGTCATGAAGTGACTCATAGGGAAGAGTTCAGACTTGGTTGAAAATTTAGGAAAAATGGGGTGACCACGGGTGTGGCCATGAGTCGTGGTCAATACCACAAGTCGTGATGTAATCCGTCGTAAAGATCAAATTTAAGGCCGGGGAAAGTAGGAAGTGTACCTAACGAGTGGGCACCGCGAGTCGTGGTCCATGCCACGACCCGTTAGGTGACCTATGGTCAAGGATGGTTTGGGAAATAGAGAATCTGGCAGTGTAGTTGATGAGTTGGTCACCACGAGTCGTCGGGTAAACCACGAGTCATGGTGTCCCTCGTGGTGACCAACAGGAGGCTTTTGGTAGAGCACCCAACAACTGTGACCATGGATTATGGTCACTAGGCACGAGTCATTGGGTCCCTTGTGAGGACTAGCGATGAATTTTCCCTGTGAGTTTATCAGGGGTCTTTCCATAGTTTCCTAACCTCCTAGAATCTAAACTACGCCATTTTTGGATTAATTTGAAGGGATTTAGAGGGGTTAAATAGTTTTCCCCTCATTCCCACTCAGATTTTTAGAAAATTTGCGTAAGTCTTTTCTCAAGAGCTCTCAAGCAAGGTCTAGAGTTCCTCACCAATTGCAGCAATTCAAGCTTCTTTCTCTAGGGAAATTTTAAATATGTATGCAGGAATTCAACAAGGGAATAATTCTTCCCTTGTGTCCCCAAAATCCCTCCTAGTTTCTCTATGAATTCTAGTCCTGAGATTTCAAATGTGAAGAGAAATATATATTAGATTTCTTTGAATTCATGTAGAATGTTATCCATGTTTATTTTAGATATGATTCCATTAGTTTATGACTATATTGATGTTGTTCCCATAATGTGAATTCTAGCCCTGAGCTTTTGAATGTGGATGAAATATATGTCAGATTCCGTTATAGTTTGTGGAGTATGATTTAAGTTGATTGTTGGATATTCTCCATTATCTAGATATCGTATAAATGTTCTTTCTTGTAAGGATGATTTTAGCCCTAATATTGAATGAGATCACCTAGAATTTTGTCGGTTGGGTTAGTCTTCCTTGTTGCTTGATTCTATCAATGTTGTGGATTCCCATATTGTTAGTATGAATTGAAATCTCAGTTAGCTGCACGATAGTCAATTTCAATCAGAATGTTATAATCCTCAATGTTAGTCAGAAATGTCAATTGGTTAGTTTGACTACAAAAATTCCTGAGGTGTCAGTAGTGCCTCCCAGTTATCAGAAATAGTCCCAGTATCAGTTTTAGTGGTTCTGTAGGTAGTCATGACACTTTTAGACAAGAAGCTCCGACCAGCCTTAGAACCCCGTCTTCAGAATTACAATTTGTTCTTTAGACGATAATGATGCTTCCAAATAAGTAGCTCTGACCAGTCTTAGAGCCCAGTTACAGAATTCGGTCTGAGAAGACTCTTAGGGTGCTTCTAGATAGGTATTCCTGACTAGTCTTGGGCCGCAGTTTCGAGCTATCAGGTTAGAATTCAGTCTAGGACTATCCAGTGGGAGTAGGACTTAGCATCGAGCGAACCTGGGATCCAACGCACCCAGGTTCCCAGAACTATGTTGCCACCGTAGGATATATTTTATTGGCCTCATGGCCCCAGACTTTTGATCACCCAGTTCATGCCTCTATACCCTAGCAAGGTATATTGGGTCCTACCGATGGGCTGTATACATCGGACTCCACGTCAAACTCACATGGTTATATGTCGGTTATAGACTCTCCCACTAGTCAGCTCAGTTCAGTCTCAGAGTTGTTAGTTCAGATCAGTTCTGTACAGTATCTCATATTTACGGCATGTCCTTGACCATCAGACAGGGTCATCTTGACCATCTCAATGTATTTCAGTTATTTTAGTTCAATATTTCAGTTGGTCATTGCATGTCATTTTAGGTCAGTTATTTATATCCAGTGTTATGTTTTATCCTGCTTACTCAGTACATTCAAAGTACTGACACATACCATTTATGATGTATCATGTTATGATACAGCCACAGGTTCTCGATCTCAGCAACGTTAGCAGACGTATCCAGGAGTTTTCAACTGTATCTATTGGTGAGTCCTCATCCTTCGAGGACAAAGATCATTTTATTCAATTCTATTTTCTTTTTTTTAGACTTGGAGTTAGCTGGTGGTTTGTCCCAACAACTCATCAGTTGTAGTGGCTTTAAGACACATACTTGGTTTTCAGACTTATAGTTTTGTTCAGATATTTTAAACTTTATGATTCAGCTCCATTTTTTCATGAATGCTTTATATTTTTATTTTAAAGCTTCCGCTATATTTATATGTTCTCATAAGTGTATGATAGACCATGGGTTAACATGGGGTTATTTGTGACTCCAAGTACCATGTCTTGTCCAAGGTGTAGATTTGGGA
>JACEIK010007618.1:57557-72307 GCA_018107945.1 Datura stramonium | reverse complement strand
TGTAATTACTTAATACCGCTTTATTAAATTAGGGTTATTACATTCTCCCCTTCTAAAAAAAAGTTCATCCTCAAACGGGCTTAGAATCATAACTATATTTTCAAATAGGTGAGGATATCTATCTCGCATGTCTTCCTCGGACTCCCAAGTAACCTCCTCGGTTGGATGATTGCGCCATAACACTTTGACCGAAGCCACCTTCTTGTACCTCAATTGTCGCACTTGCCTATCAATAATAGATATTGGACCTTCCTCATAAGTCAAATTCTCATCAAGTTCCACATCCTCCGTCTGGATCTTATGACTATCATCATGAACATATCTTCTAAGCATGGACACGTCAAACACATGATGAACAACGAATAATCGGAGGTAAGGCAAGTATATATGCCACCAACCCAATCCGATCCAAAATTTCATAAGGACCAATATATCTAGGACTTAAATTACCTTTCCAGCCAAATATCATAACTCTTTTAGTAGGGGAAACTATTAGAAAGACTTTCTCACCCTTCATGAACTCCATATCATGGACTTCCTTATCTACATAGGACTTTTGTCTGCTTTGTGCTGTCTTAAGTCATTCACATATAAATGCAACTTTCTCCAAAGCTTGCTGAACTAGATCTTGACATAATAGTTGTGCTTCACCAGATTCAAACCATCCAACTGGCTAACGACACTTGCGACCATATAGAGCCTCAAACGGCACCATCTGTGTAGTTGATTAGTAATTGTTATTATAAGCAAACTCTGCCAAAGGAAATTGATCATCCCAATGGCCACCAAAATCGATCGCACAAGCCCTAAGCATGTCCTCCAAGATCTGAATAACCCGTTCAAACTGTCCGTCAATTTATGGATGAAAAGTTGTACTCAACTCGATTTGCGAACCCAATGACTTCTGAAAAGACTTCAAAACTAAGCAGTGGATTGTGCACCTCGATCAGATTTATTGAAATAGGAACACCATGAAGCCGAACTATCTCACAAATGAAAATATCTACTAACTACTTTGCAGTATGAGTAACCCGTACTGGAATGAAATGTGCTGACTTTGTGAGTCCGTTCACAATCACCCGAACTGAGTCATGTTTCTTGAAAGTACTTGGAAACCCAACAACAAAATCCATAGAAATTCTCTCCCATTTCCGCTCTAGGGTAATCAAGTTTTACATTACTCCCCTAGGTTTTTGATGTTAATACTTGACTTGTTGACAATTTAAGCAACTAGTCACATGCTTCAAACTATTAGCCTTCATACCCTTCCACCAGTACAATCCACGCAAGTCTTGATACATTTTCGTAGCACCAAGGTGAATGGAGTATCATGAACTATGAGACTCTTCAAGAATCAGCTGTTTCACATCACCCACAATGGGAATACACAATCTACCATGTCGACGAAGCACGCCTTCACCATCAATAGAGAATGACTAACCCCCTCATCCTGCACTCAATCCCATAGTCTAGCAAGGTAGGGATCTTCATATTGGTGAGTCTTGACTTATCCAACAAAGGACGATTGTACCACCATACCCGCTAGTAACTTTCCCGACACTGTATGATTAATTCGAACTCCCCGATTGGCCAATTCCTGAATATCCATAACCATAGATCGATTTTCAATAGTGAAACGGGCCAAAATACCTATAGACTTTATACTCAAGGCATCCTCCACCACATTCGCCTTCTGCCACAACATTCACCTTCCAGGGTGATACAAAATGGTAAGAACATAATTTTTAAGTAACTCTAACCATCGTTGTTGTCTCAGATTCAAATCGTTTTGCTTGAATATGTATTTTAGACTCTTATGATAAGTATATATTTCACATGGCTCACCATAAAGATAGTGATGCCATATTTTTAGTGCAAATACAACTGCGGCCAATTCCAAGTCGTGAGTCGGATAATTTTTCTCATGAATCTTTAATTGTCGAGACGCATATGCCACCACTTTACCATTAGAAATTAATACAAAACCCAATCCAAATCGAGACGCATCACAATAAATGGTGAAACCACTCTTCGCTCTAGGTAACATAAAAATCGGAGCCGTAGTCAATGCGGTCTTTAATTTCTGAAAACCTTCTTCACATCCATCAGACCATTGGAATACTACACCATTCTGAGTTACACGTGTCAATGGAGAGGCTATCTTTGAGAAGCCCTCCACAAACATTATGTAATATCTAGATAGTCCTAAGAAGCTGGTATCCCTGTAGGAGTAATGGGTCGAGGCCAATCTCGAACTGCTTCAATTTTCCTTGGATCAACTTGGATTCCATCCCGTGACACTATGTGTCCCAAAAAGGAAACTATTCCCAACCAAACTCACATTTCGAGAACTTAGCATAAAGCTTTCGTTCTCTAAGCGTTCTACACAACTCTCAAGTGTTGTTCATGTTCTGCCTCACTCCGAGAGTAGACCAAAATGTCATCAATGAAAAAATCACAAAATGGTCTAAGTATGGCTTGAATACCCTATTAATGAGGTCCATAAATGCTACAGATGCATTAGTCAACCCGAAAGACATCACTAAATATTCAAAGTGCCTATATCTTGTCCGGAAAGTTGTCTTAAAGGTATCCTCGGTCTTTATTCTCGGCTAATGGTAACCTAATCTCAAGTCAATCTTGGAAAAGTGAGTAGCACCCTATAGCTGATTGAATAAATCATCAATACGAGGAAACATATATATATTCTTGATTGTCACCTTATTCAATTGTTTGTAATCAATACACATTCTCATTGTACCATCTTTTTTTCCCCACAAATAACACAGGTGCACCCCAAGGAGATACACTAGGCCTGATGAACCCCTTATCAAGTAGCTCTTCGAGTTGAACCTTCAGTTCTCTCAACTCAGCTAGAGCCATACGGTATGGAGGAATAGAAATAGGTTGTGTTCCTAGGACTAAATTAGTGCTGAAATCAATTTCTCTTATTGGGTGTAGCCCAGGCAAATCTTCGGGAAATACATCAACAAATTCTCAAACAATAGGAACACTGTCAATAGTAACATCCTCCACTTGAGTATCATGAACGGTAGCAATAAAACCCTAAAACCCATGATTAATCATTGGACGTGCCTTTACATAAGATATTATCTTTCCTTGGGTCATAAGAGTCAAGCCTTTCCACATTAAAGGTGGTTCTCTAGGAAAATTAAAATGTATAAGCTTAGCATAGCAATCAACCAAAGCATGACTTGATGACAACCAATTCATACCCATAATCATATCAAAGTAAGACATGGGTAACTCTAGTAGATCAGTACGGTGTCCCTATCCTAAACAGATATCACACAGTCTCTATAAACTTTATCCACTGCCAAAGTCTCCCCCACTGAGGTCATAACCATATATGGCACAATAAGAGGCTCAACTCTTCGTTCTAAGAATATAGCAAAAGATGAAGATACATATGAATACGTAGAACTAGGATCAATAAGAGAATGTGCCCCATGAGAATTCACAATGATAATACCTGTGACTATTGCATTAGATGCCTCGATATCCTGTCTGGCCATAGAGAAGAATCTCAGCGGTCCACCTTCTCCCTGAGCAACCTTGCACCTTGTCGACCCTGTCCACGAGCACCCTCTTGAGCAGCCTAGCTGGCTGAACCTTTGCAGGTGTACCTGTAGTAGTTCCCTATAGATGTGACGTAGCTTGAGTAGTACCATATTTTCCCTTAGGACAATATTTAGCAATATACCCCTTTTCACCACAAGTAAAACAAGGACAGCAACCCCATAGCAACAACCACCATGATGCCTACCACAATTAGGACACTTCTTATATGGACTTGACTGATATGAGTTGTTACCCTTTCTCTGCATCTATTGTTGACCCTGTCTAGATGGATTATAACCTCTCGAATAATGTACAACTGACTCTGACTGCATAGGCCTGGATTTCCCACGATGATGGCCATTCTTGCCCCTAGATGGAGCACCATTGAATTCGCCCGTGTTATGTGTCGTTTTTCTCTCTCGCTCAGCTCTTTCCATTTCTAAATAGGATTCACAATGGAGGGTATTGTCAACTACGTCTGAATAGGTGCCACTTCTCACATCTCATATCACATAACCACGGTAACGATGCTTAAGTTCCATCCACGAATCATCTTACCTTCTCCCTCGTGTATTCAACTAAAAATGAAACATACCTAGATAACTCAGTGAACTTAACCTCATACTCTGTAAATGGCATAGCTCCCTGACATAGGTTATTAAACTGACGTCTCATGTCATCTTGTTTGCTCAAGGGAATGAACCTGTCTTTAAACATTGTTGAAAACTCTGACCAAGTGATACGTGGTAACGCTGCTTGTCTGCCTCTCCGAACTAAAGTCCACCATGCCTATGCAAGACCTAAGAACAGGAAAGTGGTAAAGTCCACACCTCGAGTCTCCTTCAACCCCAATGTAGCCAGTACCTTTTCACAATGATCAATGAACTTCTGAGGTTCAATAGAAGTTGGCGTTGCATCAAACTTTGGTGGGTTAAGATCTATGAAATTATTAAGATATTTGGATTGCCTAGTAGTTGCAATTGAATGAAAAGTCAGCTAAGGGGTGAACTGTGGTGTCTGTGTAGCTGCAACATTCAACTGAACTTGTGTTTGCGCTTCCGAATTAGTTTGAGGAACTGGAAGTCTACCATGATTAGGCACCAATGCCTCTAAAATATTCAACAATCTCATTATTACATCTATAGGAAAGGCAACGGTAGGTACAGTAGCTGGCACTATCGATGGAGCATCTGAACAACCTGTTCCTCTACTCGCTCCAAAGAAACAACTCGGGGCTGACCCCCATTAACAATTTCAGGCTGAGGATTGGCCCGTGCCCTAGTTTGCCCTTGCTTGATGGGCCCCAGCTCGACTACCACCAGGGGTAGTACCATGCCCTGCACCCCATCCAACTAGTGCCTTTGATCAACTAGCAGATGAAGACACATGTTTCTTAGCCATCTGCGAAATAAATATTTCAAGATTAGACTTGAATCAATTCAACACACGAATAAACAATGAAAGAAGGGAAACATCCTAAATGTTCGGAGCCTCGAGGTCATTAGTATGGGAACGTACATACCCATAAACAAGAATCTACTAAACACTTCTCAATGACCCGGGACTTAAAGCCTAAGCTCTTGTACCAACTTTTTAACATCCCAAAATACCCCCTAGACGTGACTGGCAACCACTAACACCACTACCAGGTGAACCTATTTATCCAAACACTTAACCCTTTTCTATAAGCATTGAAATAAAATATATTCAACTCCAAACACATCAATAGTCATTAAAATGAAATGATTATGCAACCAAATTCAAGTCTCAATTTATAAGAAAGCACATGACCGTTTAAGTAGTGTATCTCTAGTCCAAATCCCACACTAAGACTATGGAGAATCTACTATAGTTACATGATTTTAGCTGTTAGGCATGCAAACCCCAAGAAAAGAAATATATATAAATATTAGATAAAGTTGCAATGGTAGCCTCCATGAATCGATGAGAAGGCTCACCTCAACAACAGAATCTATGCGAACGGACTCGTCAGACACTAGTGTCACCTCTCGTAACAGAATCTGCACAGACATGCAAGTAAGGAGTGAGCTATATATAAATATAACTCAGTAAGATCCTGGACCTACCACTTTAATACCCCTGGAACAAGTGTTAGAAAATGCAACCAAAACGAGCACAAAAAATAATATGCACAACAACATATTTCAAAAATATAAAACTCAGTAAAGTCTAAACAAATGTTCAACAAGATTACCATATATATAGATATATACATCTCAACGCAACTCACACTCAGGACTTGTCAAATGACAGTGAAAGAGATCAACCTAACACCTCGCTAGCCCTCGGTAGCATATATAATGCCCCAATAGTATACTACGGCATCAAGTACAAGTCCCCTAACATGCTAAGGTAGGGCATAGTAACTATATCATGGCTACGAAGGAAGGATATCCAACGCCCCAACACCATGGTACACAAATAAATTATGAAATAATTTTCCTTAAAGAAATATTTTCTCAAATTAACACATATGCAGCTAGTTAAAGACCATTGATTTTTCCAATTACACGCTTGTCCCAACACATGGACCAAGCAGACCAAACATAATTTTTAAAACAGGGTTAAAAAGCAAGAATCAAAGCTTAAAGTCTCACTTACCTCAAATTTACAAATCTAGCACACTTTTCAATATTTCAGAACTATGCTCTCGGGTCTCTGGATCACCTCAAACGACACAAAATAGGTTTAGAATGGTCAAAAACTCTTCGGTAGATGTTTTCTTTATTTGTAACAAAAGTCAAATTTATGGTCAAATATTTGACCTAAAAAGTCAACTCTAGTCAACGTGGCAGAATTCCCGAACTATGAACACCAAACGATTCTCCTTGATTAAAGGATTCCAGAACATTAATCAAAATCCAATTTTGATAATGTTTGACCTTTCAAATTTATGATTTAGATTGAAGAACCCTAGGGCTAAACTTTCTCAATTCTTCAAAATTTCTCCATTTTCTATCCTATAAACATTCTTATAATCGCGTCATAAACTCAAGAAAAAGATTAGGATCATCACCTTGATTCTTTGGATCAAAAATACTTATTTTTCTCTCCTCTTTTCTTCTCTTTTCTCTTCCTTTCTTCCCTCCTCTTCTGCATTTTTTTTCTTTCTATGTTATAATTTTTTTTCCTGATGCATTTTTCCTTTTCCAGCAAAAATAGTGTTTTATTTTTCTAGTTCAATTTTGCTTTGTCCCTTATTATTATTATTATTATTTATTAGTATTACTATTATTGTTATTTTNAGTATTACTATTATTGTTATTTTTTTTTATTGCGTAATTACTAAATAGCCCTTTATTAAATTAGGTTTATTAAAATGAGTGTCCTATATCATCCAAGTAAGGCCAATGTAGTGGTGGATTCCCTTAGCAGACTGTCCATGGAGAGTGTTTTTCATGTGGAAGATGGAAGGAAAGAGTTGGTGAAGAATGTGCATCGGCTCTCACGATTAGAAGTTACCCTCGTGGATTCAACATATGGTGGTGTCATTATTCAAAATGGCTCAGAATTCTCTTTGGTGACTGAGCTTAAGGCTAGGCAAGATGAGGTTCCTATTTTGGGGAATTTGAAAGAAGCGGTTCAAAATCAGAAGGTAGAGGTCTTCTCCCAATGGGGGAGATGGTGTGCTTCTATATCAGAGTCATTTATATGTTCCGAATTTCGATGATTTGAAAGAACAAATTTTGCATAAGGCTCATGTTTCCCAATATTCTAGGTGCCACAAAGATGTACCGAGACATACGAGAAGTCTATTGGTGGAATGGAATGAAGAGAGACATAGTAGGGTTTGTGGCTAAGTGCCGGATTGTCAACAGGTGAAAGTTGAGCATCAAAGAATGGGCGGTATGCTACAAGACATCAATATACCTACTTGGAAGTGGGAAGAGATCAATATGAACTTCATCATAGGGTTGCGTCATACTTGTCGACAGCATGACTTTATATGGGTGGTGGTAGAAAGGTTGACCTAGGCAGCTCATTTTCTACCAGTCAAAACTGCTGATTCAGCTGAGGACTATGATAGATTGTACATTCGAGAGTTAGCTTGGTTGCATGGAGTTCCCTTGTCCATCTTTTTGGATAGAGGTACACAAGTTACCTCACAATTTGGGAGATCGTTTCATAAGGGACTTGGTACTTAGGTCAAGCTCAACATAGCTTTGCACCTGCAAAGAGATGGTCAAGCTGAACAGACCTTTCAGACTCTTGAGGATATGTTGAGAGCTTTTGTGATCAACTTCAAAGGCCATTGGAATGTTCATTTATCTCTTATCGAGTTTTCTTACAACAACAATTACCACTCTAGAATCCAGATGGCTTCGTTTGAGGCTCTTTACGAATGGAGGTGTAGATCGCCTATTCGTTGATTTGAAGTAGGTAAAGCAACATTTATAGGACCACATTTAGTTCATGAGTCCATTCATCTTATAAGGGAAAGGATGAAAACACCTCAGAGTCATCAAAAGTCATTTGCGGATATTAGGTGTAGAGAACTCGAGTTTGAAATTGCTGATTCGGTGTTCTTGAAGGTGTCTCTCATAAAGTGAGTGATGAGGTTCGGAAATAAAGGGAAACATAGTCCCCAATATATAGGCCCATAGAGGATTTTGAGTCGTATTAGAGAAGTAGCCTATGAGTTGGAGCTACCAGCAGAGTTAGCTTTTGTGCATCCAGTTTTTCATGTATCTCTGTTAAAAAAGTGCCTCAGTGACCCAACCTTAGTTGTTTCGGTAGAGAATATATGCATGAAGGATAGTCTTACCTATGAGGAGGTTCGAAAGTTGAGGAATAAGAACGTAGCTTACGTGAAGGTGTTGTTTAGAAATCAGCATGTAGAGGGAGCTACGTGGGAAGACGAAGTAGATGTGAAGGCTAGATACCCACATCTTTTCTCTTCCGGCTCAGTTCCAGTTTGAGGTATAAGTTTCCTCCCTAGTACTCTATTTAGTCTCATGTCGAGTTAATGTCTCTAAGTTTATTTCATGTCCTTGTATGCATGTATGTTTCGTAAGTCAGTTTAGTAATGTATTTCAGTCCGAAGTCAGTTTCTCCATAAGTATTAAGTTAAAATTGCTCAATTTTGGAGTTTTAGTTCCCTCCCTTAGCTCCATCAGGTTTAAATCAACATTCATGGATGAATGCTCCCAAGGGGGAGATATTGTAACACCTCGCACAACGGAATATCTTGATGAAGAAAAATAACTGAAATTTTAGTTCTGGTGCAGGGAGTGATGGCATTACTGACGGGCCATCATTCCAATGACAGGTGCAAGTGACGGTTATCAGGAAGGGGACGGACCGTCACTGGTGATGTTCAGGTTTGAACGCGTGGCTGACGACCCATCACGAACCTGACAGTGCTGGTACTAGATGTTAGAGCAGCAGTAGATCGTCAGTTAAACTATCAAAGTATAATTTTCTGAACGACGACAAACCTGACGGACCATCGGGAGTGTGACGGCCCGTCTCAGGTACCGTCGGGGTGCCTAGTGGTGGAAATTCTGCCCAATTCTCAGGAGCAATTTTGCAATCTCCCATGCTTTTAACTCCTATAATACGTCATTTTGATCCTTGAAAGAAGTGTATAAAGATATTTTAACCTATTCTAATTCGTTCAACTCCCATGCATTCAATATTAGAGGTTTTCCATTGAAGAACAAGCTTGAACTTCCCCAATTCCTCTCCAAATCTCCTGGGCTTTCAAAGAAAAATTGAGAATCAGTTTACCCATGTATGTAGGACTATGAATGAGAGTTTCCTTTCACTCTCGTGCCCATATTTCTCTTCAAGGTCATGAATTCAAATCTTAAATCAAGTTTATGATCCTATGGTGTTTTATCCTAATTTTATGAAATTCTCTATGGATTATTTATGGGTCAATTCCTTTCATGTTTCAAATATGTTTTAAGATTCACGAGAAGATTTCACATCTTTTTAATTATAAATTCATGAGTTCAAGTTTTAGAAGATTTTGCAAAATTATTCAAGTTCATGAAAAAGTCTAATTTATGATTTATGATTTCAATTATGAGGAGATATCTAGTATGATTGAATGTTTTGAAATGACCCATATATGAATCTATGATTTTGACTTATGAAGTCTAATTACAAGTATGCATGATTTTATGATTTGGGCAAGCCCACTCAAGTGAAGTATATTTTCATGATTTAGCCAAGGCTAATAAGATCGGCTTATCATATATTTTGGAGTCAAGACTCCCACTACATCTTATGATATTTTTTGGAGTCAAGACTCTCCGTGTTCAGATTTCAGACTATGCATGTAGATATGATTTCATCTTCGTTGAAAAACGATGGGAGCAATATACATGTTTTGAGAGTAGTGTCTAGCACCGAGTTGGCTTGGGTTTCCAAGGTTCCCCGATCTTAGAACTATGCATCATTGTAGGTTTATATATATTGAGGTTTCTCAAGAGAGTTTTCCCCGCCCGCAAAGGGCCTTTAGCTTGATATCAGAATCATGGTAGCATCCTTAGCCCTGGAAAGGTTTTGGACGGCTCTATCAACTTGAGTGTGATAGTTGGGGCATCACTTAAGCTATATTGTGATGGTGTCAGTTATATGATGAGTCTCCCATTGTTCCTCATTATTTCAGTTATGCATGATTATGATATATAATATTATGGTTTCAGTAGATTTGACCCAACGTTCGGTTTATAAGCTTTTACTTATGGTTTCAACTAAGGCAAGCCATGTGATTCTATTTTAAGCTTTGGGTCATTTTATTCAGATACCAAAGCCAATTTATGTATATACATGTTTTCAGATATCAGCTTGTAATCCTTACTTTCGTGATCTTATGATTTATGTTATGTGCCTAATTTCAGTTATGCTTACTCAGCCTGTTTTACTTGCCTTACATAGTCAGTACATTTCAAGTACTGACTGCATACTCTATATAGTATCATTTCATGATATAGGTCCTAGCAATTAGACTCAACTGCGTTGTTAGTCCTACCCTCGCTCTAGTTCAGACCCTGCATTGGGTGAGTCCTCATCCTCTGAGGGCATCTATCTTTTAGTATCAGTATATCTATTTGTTTCAAACATAGGGATAGCTGGGGGTTTGTCCCTGCATTTTATCAGTTAGTACAAACTTTTCAGACATAGATTTGTATATTCAGAGTCAGACTTATTGTTTTGATATTACCGTTGGCTAGACGTTTTGTTATTCAGACTTCCACTTATTTATGTTTAAGTATCAGATTCTACTTGATATAATGCACTATTGTTGTCTTGTTCATGCCATGGGTCGAATTAGGGCCATTTGTTGTTTTGAGTTCCATGTCTCAGTCTGAGCCTATATTCGAATCATGACAGTTACACACGCTCTCAACATATCCTCGAGAGTCTGAATGGTCCACTTGGCCTGACCTTTTTTCTGCGGCTAAAAAGTTATGCTAAGCTTGACCTAAGTACCGAGTCTCTTCCAAAATGACCTCCAAAACTGTGAGGTAAACTGAGTACTTTTGACTGAAATAATGGACAATGGAACTCCATGAAACCGAACTAACTCTCAAACATAAATCCAATATAGTCCTTAGCTGAATTAGTAGTTTTGACTGGTAGGAAATGATCTTCTTTGGTCAACCTGTCTACGACCACCCATATAGTCATATTGTTGGCGAGTGCGAGAAACCCTATGATGAAGTCCATATTGATCTCTTCCCACTTCCACGTTGGGATACTAATGTCTTGCAACATTCCTCCAGGCTTTGGTGCTCAACTTTCAGTTGTTGACAGTTTAGACACTTAGCCACAAACTCTGCTAGGTCCTTCTTCATGCCATTCCACCAATAGACTTCCCATAGGCCACGATACATCTTGGTGGTGCCTGAATGTATAGAATATCAGAAACCATGAGCCTCATGCAACATCTGTTCATCTGAGACACATAAGCGACTCTAATATCGAAATTCACCATCTCCCCCTTAGGAGAAGACCTCCACATTCTTATTTTTAACCGCTTCTTTCAACAATACCAAAATATGATCCTGATCTTGCCAAGACTTGACCTCAGTCACCAAAGAAGATTCTGACCCATTCTGAACAATGACACCACCATCTGTCGAATGCACGAGGCAAAACCCTAATCATGTATGACCATGCACATCCTTTACCAACTCTTTCCTTCCATCTTCCACATATGAAATACTCTCCATGGACACTCTGCTAAGGTCATCCACCACTACATTAGCCTTGCTCAGATTATAAAGGACACTCATGTAATAGTCCTTGAGCAACTCTAACCATCTTCTTTGTTGCAAATACAAATCCTTCTAGGTGAACACATATTTTAGGTTCTTATGGTTCTTAAACACATCAATATGGACCCCATACAAGTAGAGTCTCAAAATCATCAATGCGAACACCACTGCTTCCAATTCTAGATCATGCGTCAGGTAATTCTTCTCGTGAATCTTAAGTTGCCTAGACGCATACGCGATAACCTTACCATGATGCATCAAACACATACCCAAGACCAACCCTAGAGGCATTACAGTACAAAATGATTCCATCCGTACCCTCGAGTAGGGTCAATACTGGAAGCTGAAGTGAGGTCGAGTCTTTAACTCCTGAAAAATCTTCTCACAGGCATCCAAGCACTGAAATTTGACTTTCTTCTGGGACAACTTAGTCAACTGGGATGTAATAGATGAAAATCCTTCAAAAAACCTCCTGTAATAACCAGCTAAACCCAAGAAACTCTTGATATCCGAATGATTAACTGGTCTAAGCCAACTCTTTACAACTTCTATATTTTGAGAGTCCACCTACACATGATCACTTGACACCACATGGCCCAAAAATACTATATAATCCAACCAAAACTCACATTTGCTAAATTTAGAAAATAGTTGGCAATCCTTGAGGATCTATAGCAGCACCCTCAAATGAGTGACATGCTCCTCCTCGCTCCGAGAGTATATGAGAATGTCATTTATGAAGAAAATCACGAACATGTCCAGGTATTACTTGAATACCCTATTCATCAGATCCATGAAAGCTGGAGGAGAATTCGTTATTCCTAATGATATAACTTCAAACTCATAGTGACAATACCGAGTCTGGAAGGCTGTCTTTGGGATGTAACTCTCCCTAACTCTGAGCTGGTGATAGCTGGATCTAAGGTCTATCCTTAAGAAGCACTTAGAACTCTGATGTTGGTCAAATAAGTCATCAATCTTGGGGAGGGGATACTTGTTCTTGATTGTAAACTTGTTCAATTATTGATAGTCAATACACATACGTAGAGACCCATCCTTCTTCCGAACAAAGAAAACTGGTGCACCCCATGGGGAATTGCTAGGCCTGATGAAGCCTTTATCTAAAAGATCCTTCAACTGTTCTCTCAACTCCTTTAGCTCAGCTGGAGCCATTCATTATGGAGGAATAGATATAGGCTGCTTATCGAGAAGAAGGTCAATACCAAAGTCAATCTCCTGCTCGAGAGGGACTCCTGGTAGGTCATCTGGGAAAACCTCTAAAGACTCAAATAAAATAGGGACATATTGAAGAGTCGAGGTCTCCGATGTAGCATCCTTAACCCGAACTAGATGGTACATGCAACCCTTAGAAATCATCTTTTTGGCCTTAAGGTAGGAAACAAAGTGACCTACAGGTACAACTAAACTACTCTTCTATTCTAGGATTGGGTCATCCGGAAACTAGAATTCTACCATACGTGTTCTACAATTCAGTGAGGCATAACATTTTTCGCACTCCGGCGTATGCACAAGCGCACGCGGTCGTACAAGTAGTAAAGCGACTCTTGAAGAGCTGGATGTCAAACCCACAGGGACTGGACAATTACAACAAATTATCAAGTTTGAGTGCTAAATTAATTTCCACAAGTGTTGGTTTCAAAGATTTGATTTTGATTCTAAATCTATGTTTGATCACAAATAATTTGGAAAAAAATAGTAATAAGAAGCATCTAGAGTTAAGGCCTAACAATCATGCCAAGCTAAAATTCACAACGGTTTAAGTATATGAAAATTCATTTGTTATCTCATGGAGTTAATCAAAATGTTCATGGTCTTTTGAGCCTCTAAACACAATAATTTATTCACATGCCTACATAGTTGAGCGGGGATGTGACATCCGATTTCGTGAGCAATGAACAATGTGGATGTGGTTTACGGGGTTTTTAAGCCCTTGGTTATGGACTTTCATACCTCTAACCATTTAACCTAGAATTAACTTCACAACTACATATGTTAGCGGTGATGTGATAATTTAATCCTATGTGTCTGGCTATCTTCCCGTTTATTAACCAAGCTAGGTGAATTAGTATATTTCTATCCTAACTATAAATCAAGTCTTGAAGACTTTGAACTCACTTCTTGAATTCCTTGTTCTAACCTAGGGTTACTCTTTAGAGCTTTTTCCTAAGGTTAACACATGCATTCTAGTGGTGATCAAACATTAAAATTGTAAGCAAGCAAGAATTTCAAGACAAACAACCAAAGAAACTTGAACCAAAGTAGAAATTAAGCACTAACATTCATTTCTTGTGGCCTCAACCCTAGAAGAAGGATTTTAGCCACTCATGTTCATACAACAATTCATAATTTAATTATAATTCATGTAAAATCAAGAGTGGAAGATGGAAGAATTAAAAACCCTAGGTGGACTTTCCTTTTTCTCTCCTTCGCTTCTTTTAGTTTTCCAAAATAAAATACGTGATAAATGATATTAAGATCTAAGTGTTTAATTTATAGTAACTGAAAATTTGCAAAAATTGGCCATGGATGGACCAGCTCCGTGCCATGCTGCCCATCGTGGCACAGCATTGGCGTGACACAGAGCCAATGCGCATGCCTACTGTTTCTCGGCAGGATGGCATGTTTTATGCTAGACTGGTACACGTCGCCTGGCATGGCATGGTGATGGGTGCACAACCCGCCCAGCGTGACACACTGCCAGTTGCACAGGCATTGCCTTGGCTGCTATTCTGGCGCGCACACTGCTACCGTAACACGGCCATGGGCGCGGCACATGCCTAGCGTGGCACCGTTGCTATGACTGGCACCTGGTGCCCTAGTAGGACCTGGACTGCTAACTGGTGGGCCTAGGCACATCTGGTGCCTGGCTAGCTCTATCTCAGGTTTCTGGAAACA
>JACEIK010007618.1:16639-45061 GCA_018107945.1 Datura stramonium | reverse complement strand
GCTAGCCAGGCACCATATGTGCTTAGGCTCACCAGTTAGCAGTCCAGGTCCTACTAGGGCACCAGGTGCCAGTCATACCCCCCAAGGCGGGGCGTGACAACGAGTGCTGGAGTGATATCACAACTCGTGAATTCAGTCGTTTTCTATTTGAGGGAAGTTGAGGAAATTTCTGTGAAGGTTACGAGTGGGACTTAACGAGTCGTCCGGGACCTCACAACCCGAGCATATGCCCAAATCGAGACATGAGACAAGGAACCTCGAGAGGCTCCAAGTCAACCCATGGCATGAACATAGCTTCTAATTCAATTAATAAAAATAGAAGATCAATATGATAATCATAGTAGAAGTCAGAATATAACATGGAATTATAATACACATACGAATCTGAAGCTTATTATACACTATATCTACCTCTAATTCTTATGAGTTCATAGGACAAGACCCCAAGTAACTCTCTAAGTCTGAAACTGAAAATACAAATATAACTGATAAGGAAATGTCCTCAGGAGATGAGGACTCACCACTGAAGCTGGATGCTAACTATGAAAACTGGCTAGTGACGGGGCTAAGTCTTAAGATCGGAGTCTGTATCATAAAAATGATACAACATAGAGTATGTGGTTAGTACGTGGAATGTACCGAGTATGCAAGGTAAGTAAAACCGCTTAAGTAAGTAAAATCATTAAAACATGCACAATATAAAATATAATCAAGATAAGAATCTGAGAGTAGGGCTTGCATTCTATTTTCTGAAATCATGATATGAACATAACTGAACATCATAATTGAATCGAATAACGCAAAGCTGAAACCTGATAATCATAAGTAAACTGAACATTAGGTCAAACCTGCTTTAGAACATATGTATATATATATATATACACACATCATGAATTATAAACATGCATAACTGAAATCATGAGGAATAATGGGAGACTCTTCATATAAGCGACATTACCACGATAGATCTTACGTGGTCCCAACTATCACACTCAAGTGGGCAGAGCCATCCAAAGTTGTTCCAGGGATAAGGACACTACCATGATATCGATATCAAGTTGAAGTCCCCTTGGGGCAGGGGAAAGCTCCTAAGGAGGTACCGAATAATCTGATCATACCTATGTTGGCTCGTAGTTCTAAGGCATAGGGTTGACTGACCTTTAGCCTACTCGGTGCTAGACACTACTCCCAAAAACATGCATATGCTCTCCATCATTTTTCAATGAAGTTGAACATTGTCTAGTGACGAAGCTGAATAATTATGTACATATAAAATCTCAAATAATACATGAGGATCCTTGGCTCGGACCATAGAGTGTTTACTCCAAAACCATGTGGTAAGCTGATTGACATGAAATCATAAATCATACTTCAACATATGGGCTTGCCCAATACTTAAACATGTTTGAAAATACTTGATTCACTTGAAAACATGATCATATACATGGGTAACTTAAAAACATGTTTTTCATCATAAATATCTCATCATACTTGAACGTACATCATAGATCTCAACTTTCATGTACTTATCATGGATGGAATCATAATTTATAAAACTTGAATACATGATTTATAATTGAAGACATTGTAAAACTTGCCCATGAATCATAATTCAATAATAGAAACATACATAGATCATACCCATGGTAGAGCCTTCGGGAATTCATGCATTGAGTTAAAACCCCATAAGACCAACTTATGGATTTTCATTAATAAGAGAGATTGGGCATGGGTGTGAACAAATTCACCCATTCATAACCTTACATACCTGAGAGAATCTAATACAACTTCTTTGATTTCCCAAGGAAGAATTGAGAAGAACTTGGAAGAAATTGAGCTTGATCACCTCTCTAGCCCTCTAATCTTGCATGCATGAATAGGAGTAGCTTAGAATGAACTTAACCCTCTTAAAACTCATTGTTCATAGCTTAAAACGACATAGTTTAGTCCTTAGGATCACAGAAATTACGGAAAAGCCGTTAATAAACTCGCAGGTGACTACTAGTCCCAACGAGGGACTGGACGAGTTGTTACCACTAGGAACGAGTCGTCATCTCCTGTCATTAAGTACACTGGCAATATATCCTCAAAGGGTGCTCAGGAGGGACCTAACGATTCATCATTGGTGACTATGACTCAAGGTCACCTCTCATTGCCTTCACTACCAAAACTAACTTAGGGCTCCCCATGGGGAATGCCACAACTCGCGGTGTCCGCAACGAGTCGTAGTGACCCACCTGTTAGGTGCACTACCCAATTCCTCCTACCTTCACTTCATCCCTGACCATGACTGACTAAATGAGTCGTGGGTCTGACCACTACTCGTGGTCATGTTCGTGGTGACCCAAAACCAGAAATTTAAAACTCAAGTCATACTCCTCACCACGAGTCACTTAACAACTCGTGGTCATCCTGAAGGGTCACGGAACAACTCATTCTATGACCTAGTGCAGAAAATCCTATTTTCACCATTTTATCTCTCGGGTCTGATCTTAGGGCTTCAGGGGTTTTACAAAACTGGCAGCATGAATTTTTCTTACGAGTTTGTAAGGGTGTTTTCCTAAAATCCTATGCTTCTAAACTACGCCGTTTTGAGTACCAAATGGGACGATTTTAAGGGTTCCTCCTAGCCTAATCCCTCATTCCATCCAAAAACACTGTCAAGTCCTTTTTCCTCCTTTCTCTCAACTTCTAGAGCATCTTGGGTTTCTTTCAATAGCTGCAAGCTTCAAGATCAGTAAGGGATCTTTTTAATCAAGTATGTGGGACTTCAACAAGGATCCCCTTTCATCTTTATGTCCCAGATTTTTATACTAAAATCCTAAACCCTTGATTTCTAGAAAAGAGTGTTCTAGGGTTTAAATTTATGCATGAATTCTCATATGTTTTATATGGATTCCAAGACCTATCATGATTAATGGCCATGTGTGCTTATGAAATTACTTCCATGTTCTTGAGTTTTGTACATGATATGTGAATAACACGATTATAGAATTTTCACCATGATTTAGCATAAATTTTGAAATAGGTCTTCATCAAAATATACACATGCTCTCACCATGAACACATTATATATGTTTAAAGCATGAGTTGATCATATGGGTGTCCGTAAATCTAGAATATGGGATTTAGTATATGTGTTGAAGCATGATTAGAACCTATGGGTTTTGGTGATTATGAAGTATGTACATGTTTTCACTATGATTTCGGTGTATATGTTTAAAGTATGACTTGAACCTATGGATCTTTAATGAATCTTGGATATATGGCTTATACTATCTTTTCAAGATTTAAATGTTATGAATTTTTAGGACAAGGCATGATAATGGTCGTTCAGACTTCCGGGCTTGTTGATAGTAGAAAGTAGCCTTAATCAGACTTTAATGAAATCAGTATAATGTTAGTTGAACACCCAAGTATCTGATTAGCCTAAGTAGCCTAGATTAGATGAATGATGTCAGATTAGTGTCCTCCTTGTTCTAGCATAATTGGGAGCCTCAATAGCCGAGAATGCTTTCCTTAGTTAGTCAGGAATTCTCAATAGCCGAGAATGTTTCCCTTAGTTCAGTTAGGGATTCTCAATAGGAGAGAATGCTTCCCTTAGTTTAGTTAGGTACTATCAATAGCCGAGAATGTTTCCCTTAGTCAGTTAGGGACTCTCAATAGCCGAGAATGTTTCTCTTAGTTAGTCAGGGATTCTCAATAGCCGATTTGTTTCCCTTAGTTCAGTCAGGGATTCTTAATAGTAGAGAATGCTTCCCTTAGTTCAGTCAGGGACTCTCAATAGAAAAGAATGTTTCCCAATGTCACGCCCCACCTTGGGAGGCATGACTGACACCTAGTGCCACATTGGAACCTGTCTGACCTGGCTAGGTTTATGCACGTCTGGTGCATGCCTATAATCGACTTCAAAAAACCAATGAGCTATATCTCGACTGTAAATATAGCCTTCAGCCGACAAGGTCGTATAGCCACCTGTAAACGAAAACAGCTAACCAACAACATGCAATAAAAGGGAATACTATGTGGGCCGACAAGACCACCATGCTATCTAGTTATAACTGAAATGAAAATCAGGTAACTATAACTATACTATAGCCGACAAGGCCACAATCTAACAGCTAAACAAGGCCCCACACAACCATTACACAAAATAAAACATATATAGGCGCCACACGGACAACAACAAACTAACCACAGGGAATTTGTAAATCTGCAAGCCTATAGGAGCGGAATAATGGTTGAGACAGGGCCCCAACCTACCCATACTGTACAATCAAAAGAGAAAAACTTTTAACTAATCAGTGGAGGTGATGGGTGAAGGAAATAAGTCATCATGTGGGAGCACGACTCGTGAAGTGAGTCGTCAGTGAAGTTTGGAATTTAGTGAACTTGGGGCAGTGGACTTGACGGCTCGGTCCCTACGAGTTGTTACCTGACCCCATGACTCGTGGGGTGCCTCGTGAGGCTTGGCAGGGTGACTTTTTCCTGCGTTTTTCCAAGGATGATTTTGTAAAATCCTATGCTCCTAACTTCGAATCCTCATCGTTTTGAGTGCTATTTGGGATGTTTTTAAGGGTTCTTTTAGCCTAAAACATTCATTCTCTCAAGATACCTCTCAAAGCCCTTCTTCCTCTTCTCCTCTCAAGATTCAAGGTCTTTACCAAGGTGTTCCTCAAAGCTTCAAGACCAAGATCGAGTGGGGGGTTCTTCGAAGAAGGTATGCGGGTTTTTCGACAAGGATATTCTTCCATCCTTGTGCCCAAAAATGCTTTATCAAAATTCCCAATTTCAATTATTCTAGAAGAGCATGACCTAGGGTTTTCAAATGGACGGTGAATTCTTGTATTATTCTCCAAATTTCATGACCTAAAATGATTATGAATTGATTACAAAGTAGAATAAGTGGGTTATCTTGAATTATGGGTTGGGTGATGAAAAATATGGGGTTATAGAATGTTTTTCCTAAATGGTTTGAAATTTTAAAT
This sequence comes from Datura stramonium, assembly GCA_018107945.1. Classification (NCBI taxonomy): domain Eukaryota; kingdom Viridiplantae; phylum Streptophyta; class Magnoliopsida; order Solanales; family Solanaceae; genus Datura; species Datura stramonium. The sequence continues at coordinate 40,073 of JACEIK010007618.1, read as the reverse complement.
AAGTCTTTATTATTGTTCACTCAAGTATTGTAATTACTTGAATCGATGTTTAAATTATGTGAAGATTGTATGATTATCCCTAATAACTTGAATGTGCCATTAATAGACATGTTGAGAAGAAATTAGAGTTTATGGGCTTGGATAATTGATATTAAAGCATGTATATCTCTTATGTCTTCGATGGAATTGATTGGGAATGAGGTAAATCCATGATGATGGTCTAACTAATGCCTCCTTCTCATGAATTAGAGTAATCTCGAATATGGGTCTTACAAAATGAAGATGTATGCTTCTCCCATGATATCGCTGAATATGTATGAGTTATGAGCCAAGTATATGGTTGCTGTAAACCTAGAATTGTATGAGTCAATGTATGTGTGTTAAGGTATGAATCAAATCTATGGATCATGAACGACTCTATGATATATGTCGAATGGTATGAGTCCGAAACTTAAATGTTGTGAATGTATTATGCATGATGTGAATCTAAAGATTCTCGCTAATGTAAGTCCTTTGAGAAAATATTGATATTTCTCCATGAAGATATGTATTATGATGATAAAGAATAAGAACGATATTTCAGAATATTGGGCTTGTTGTTAATAGAAAGTAGCCCCAATCCTTTCGAAATGAATGTTGTATGACAGAAATTAGTAAATGCTCATGTCTCTGGTTAGCTGCAGTAGTTTAGTATATATATGAGCAGATGTTATATTAATAGCCTGCATGTTTTAGTCCAGACAGGGAACTTCCTTAGTCGAGAACGTTTACCTTAGTTAGTTAGGGAACTTCCTTAGTCGAGAACATTTCCCTTAGTTAGTCTGGAACACTCCTTAGTTGAGAACGTGTTCCTTAGTCAGTATGAACACTCCTTAGTTGAGAATGTGTTCCTTTGTGCAGATTGGGACACTTCCTAGTTGAGAATGTGTCCCTTAGTAAGCCAGGGACTCTCCCTAGTAGAGAATGGCTCCCTTAGCTTGTGTTATCGGTTTAAATCAGTTGTGGTGGGAGGCAGTCTCAGTTATTAGTAGATGTTCAGTATATGACTTTTATGCATGATTTTGATGATGTTTCCATGGGATGAGATCCAAAGGGAAGTTCCATATATGTGTATGTATAAGTGGCTCTCAAGAGGATTGATGCATGTTAAATCAATTATGTTAACGTACTTGATTATTTCCTTATCGTATACTTGTGTGTTTATTGATCTATGATGTCCCACATGCTTAGTACATTCCAAATACTAACCGCACGCATTTTTGTGCTATATTGTCTCATGATATAGATTCAGGTTTCCGGAGTCTGCCTCGCGGTTAGACATGCTCCATCCCTATTTAGCTGCTAGTGGTGAGTCCTCATCTTTCGAGGGCATGATTTACGTGTACATTTTTTTCATGTTTAGTTTTCAGATTTTATGAGTTAGCTGGGGGTTTGTCCCCGCAAATCATCAGTTTAGTAGAAGGCTTTCAGAGTTGTCTAAACAGATTTAGCGTTGTATCTAGTGTTGATAAATTATTCTTATGGTTTATATTAAATTCTCGATATTATCTTTCGCTTTTTCATGTTGTTAGTCATGTCTGATGTTAAGTGTATGCTATAATTATTCCATGGGTCGACTTGGAACCCTTACAGAGTTCCTTGTCCCGTGTTACGGCTAGGGTGTGAACTCGCATCGTGACATCCGTGAGGCTAATAAAACTGTAACCTATGGTGACAACGTAGTTCTGGGAACCTAGGTACGCTAGAACCCCGGTCCACTAGGTGTTAAGTCCTGCTCCCACTGGATATTTCTAGACTGACTACTAAGCTGGTAGCTCAAAACTGGGGCCCAAGACTAAGTCAGGAATGCCTATCTGGAGGCACCCTGATAGTTTTATTGGACTGGATTCTTTAACAGGGTTCTCAGACTGGTCAGAACTGCTTATCTGGAAGCGTCATAACCGTCTAAAGCACAAACTGTAATTTGAAACTGGGGTCCTAAGGTTGCTCAGAGCTTCTTATCTAAAAGTGTAATGATCACCTAACAAACCACTAAAACTAATACTGAGTATAATTCTGATAATTGGGAGGTACTAATGACACCTCGAGAATTTTTTGTAGTCAAACTGATCAGCTAACATTTTTAACTAACACGAGATATTCTAACATTTTGACTGAAACGGAACTGACAATAGTCTGACTAATTTTAAATACAATTAATAACATGGGAGCCCCCAACACTGAGAGAATCAAGAAAAATTTTGATATGTAAGCACTATTACAAGATTCTAGTTTTTCTGTATTCAAGACTAGGGTTGGATTTCGCATTACAGGAACAACCAACAACACAGTCGCAAACTGGTGGATAAAAATTAACATTTAACATAAATAATATTCTAAATGGTTTAAATGAGGTGTGATAGATAATTTTATCACATTCAGAAGTCTCAGGGCTAGAATTGATAGAGAAAATAATAAAGGATTTTGGGGACACAAGGGAAGAACTATTCCCTTGTTGAATTCTCACATACCTGATTATTGAAAATCTTGAGAGAATTCCTTGAAAAATCTGAGAGGAATCGATCTTCCTAACTTCAGCTCTGAGCCTTTCTAAGAGAAATTTTATGCTGAACTGTCGAAGATATGATAAAAATGAGAGAGACCGTTGGTTTCCCCCTCTAAAATCCCTTCTTAAACCCAAAATGACATAGTTTAGGGACTAAGAAGGTGGGAAATTGCAAAAGCAACCCTGGAATTTAAATCTGAAATCTGGCCGACAGGGTCCCAAGGATCACTCAATGAATCATTGATTGAGACCACGACTGATTGGGACCTCCATTGGTTCCACTGCCTGGGATGAGAAGGAACTGGATCTGGCAACGGGACTCATTGGATGAACCAATGGGTCGTTGGTTCCTCCCGTTGCCACTAGACAAGGGAGACTAGAAGGCTAAGAAACGGGAAACACAACAACTCGTTGGTTAAACCAACGAGTTGTCGTGTCCAGTCATTAGGTTCAGTATAGTGGTTTTCTGAAAAAGTCTAAGTTGACACAATGGGTGTTGAGAACAACTCATTGTGGGAAACAATGAGTCGTTGTTTCCTGTCGTCTTCACTGGAAGGGGGTTTCAGAGATTTCACCTAACGACTCCCACAATGGTTCGTTATTTCTGAGAAGGACTCATTGATTGAGTTGTAGGTCCTGGAAGTGATTTCTGAGTTGGGGAAAACCATGACTGACAGGACGACTCATTGTTTCTCACAACAGTAGTTCCTTGTCTCGTTGGTTCCCAAGAGACCAAGACCTGCTCACCAGGACTGATACAATGAGTTATTGGAGCTGACCATGAATCGTTGTCTCAATCATTCTGAGAAAATCTTTTATGGCTTTTATGCTGAATTTTCTTGAAATGTCTAAGTTTGGTCTAGAAAAGTTTTTGGGTGTTAGAACCTCATTTTTCTTCTCCTTCTATGGAGCGTCAACCAAATGCTTGCCACTCCTCAGACAGATTGCATTGACCTGTCAGGGGTTTGGATCTATATCACTTGGTAAACCTCCCTGAGGTCTGTTATGCTGAGTAACTACCAACTGACCCATTTGCCAGCTGCTGGTTCTTCAAGTCTGAGGCCATCCGTGCCTGATTTTCTGCCATCTGGGTCTTGTTGGCCATGATTTTCTGCAACATCTCCTCAATGTTGCTATTGCTGGATTGGCCACAATTTTGCATGTTCTGTTGCTGGTACCGCTGCTGCTGAGGCTCCTGGTAGCTTTGACTGTGATTACCACCCGAAGAAAAATACTATTGACTTTGCCAGTTCTTGTTGTAGGTGTTCCCATAGTTCTGATTTCCTCTATAAACAATTCCTACAAAATTTATGGACTCTCAATTTTCCCCAATTATTTCCAAAAATCTCACACCATCTAGGAGCTAGTTGAATTGCATTAACCTATGCATGTGGCAGTGCCATACTGAGCTTGCTGAACTAAGTCATCATTTGGTGCAAGAATGAGGCGAGTTGAGCTTCTAAGGCAGTCATGCTATCCACTTCAATCAACCCAGCTCTCTGACATGTCCCTTTGGATGATTCACTGTGCCATTCTGGATTTTCTTGTGCAATTCTGTTCAGTAGAGTGTACAGTTCATCATATGTCTTCTCAAGTGCTTGCCCACCCGATGTGGAGTCTAGTAAGATTTTGTATATGGGTCTACACTTTCCACAAAGGTGTGGGATAACACCTCATTAGACTTCTAGTGATGAGGGTAGTTCCTTGAAAATGACTTGAACCTCTCCCAGTACAAGTATAAATTTTCCTCAAGTCGCTGCTTGAAACTAAGTATCTCGCTTCTGAGCTTTGCAGTCTTGCTAGTGGGAAAGAATCTGATGAGGAACTTCCTTGCTAGGTCCTTCCAGGATATGATGGATATTGGTGGCTCTACTTTCAGCCACCTCTTCGCCTCACCCAAAAGTGAAAATGGGAAGAGGGTGAGTTTGACATAATCAGTTGACACTCCAGTGGGGACGAAAGTGTCACTGATTTTCAGAAAATTATGTAGGTGTTGTTGTTGGTCTTCATGTTTCATACCCATGAATTGACCACTTGAGTGCAACAACTGCACCATATTCTGTTTTAGCTTAAAGTTTCCTCTAGGCTTTGGTTTGTGTATGCTGGAGGTCACATTTATCTCGAGTGGGATTGCCACTTCACAAACTGGTCTTGCTGCATTGTTTCAGGAAACAACTCTTCCTGCCCAACTGGTGGATGCTTTCATTCAAGAACTTGTCTTTGTAACACTTGCATCTTTCTCTCAAGAGCCTCTCTCCGTAGCAAGTGCAATTGTCATTCAGGCTCCAAGGATCCACCAATTCTCTATTCCTTTCCAGTGTTGCAAAGACAAATCTATACCAGCAAAGAAACAGACTAAGACCAAGATTTTCAACACTTAAGAAAAATAAAAGTTACAGAAAAACTAAAAATTCACCTAAAGTTACTAGTCACGGCAATGGCACCAAAAACTTGTCTGTTCTCCGGTGTATGCATAAGCGTACGCAGTCGTACAAGTAGAAAAGGGACTCTTGAAAAGCCGATATCGAACCCACAAGGACTGGACAATTACAATGAATTATCAAGTTCGAGTGCTAAATTAAATTTCACAAGTGCTGGTTTCAAAGATTTTATTTTGATTCTAAATCTAAGTGTGATCACAAATAATTTGAAAAAAAAAGGTAATAAGAAGCATCTAGAGCTAAGGCCTGACAATCATGGAAAGCTAAAATTCATAATGGTTCAAGTTTATGAAAATTCATTTGTTGTCTCACAGAGTTAATCACAATATTCATGGTCTTTTGAGCCTTTAAACACAACAATTTAGTATCACACCTACATCGTTGAGAGGGATATGATGTCCTAATTCGTGAGCAATTAACAATATGGATGTGCTTTACGGGCTTCATGCCCTTGGTTATGCACTTTTGTACCTCTAGACATTTAACCTAGAATTAACTTCACAACTACGTCTGTGAGCGGTGATGTGACAATTTAATCCTAAGTGTCTAGCTATCTTCCTGTTTTATTAACATAGCGAGGTGAATTAGGTATATTTTTATCCTAACCACGAATCAAGTCTTGAAGACTTTGAACTCACTTCTTGAATTCCTAGTTCTAACCTAGAGTTACACTTTCGAGCTTTTGTCAAATCTTAACACATGCATTTTAATGGTGATCAAATATTAAAATGGTAAGCAAGCAAGAATTCAAGACAACCAACCAAAGAAACTTGAACCAAAATAGAAAAATTAAGCACTAACATTCATGTCTTATTGCCTCAACCCTAGAAGAAGGGTTTTAGCCACTAATGTTCATACAAGAATTCATAATTCAATTAAAATTCACGTAAAATCAAGAGTGAAAGATGAAAGAATTACAAACCCTAGGTGGACTTTGCTTCTTCTCTCCTTTGCTTCTTTAAGTTTTCCAAAATAAAATACGTGATAAATGATATTAAGAGCTAAATGTTTAATTTATAAAAAATGAAAATTTGAAAAAATTGGACGTGGATGGACCATCTCCATGCCATGCTTCCCATCGCAGCACAGCATTGGTGTGACATGGAGCCAACGCGCATGCCTACTATTTCTCGATCGGATGGCATGTCTTGTGCGAGAATAGTGTGCGTCGCCTAGGGTGGCACGACCTTGGTCGTGAAGCCCACCTAGCGTGAGATGCTGCCAGTTGCGCAGGTATTGCCTCGGCTGCTATTCTTGTGCGTGCACTTCTGGCGTGACACGGCTATAGGCACGACACACGCCTAGTGTGGAACGACGCCTAGTGCACTTCTCGCCTGGCGTGGCACGCTAGCATGTGCTAGCAGCCCACTTCTTGTGCTATCTTCATGCAACTCCTTCGAAAATAATTTTTCGCTTCCTCCTCATTCGTGCATCCTCATATTTACGCCCATCCTTAGCATTTTTTCACCTACAAACAAGGACTAATCACATTGGTTAGTTCATGCACATAAATATACAAAATTACATGAGAATATAATTAAATAAATTAACAAAAATGACTCGAAATATGGTATAACATAGCACTTGGGCATGTAAATATGCTCAAGATAAAAAATGCATGCAATTAATCCATACCAAAGATAATATTGAAATCAGTCATATCTAACTCTACTAAATCGACGGAGGTAACTTTCTGAAAGACTGTAACAGAGAAATTTCTATATACCCATCGAGCTATAACTGAGTCACCGACTAGAGTAGAGACTAAGAAGGATTCTGATAGGATTTCGGGACTAACTCTAAAACTAATAGCAACATTAGGCGTCAAAAAAGATAAAGTAGCCCCTGGGTCTAACAATGCATATACATCAAGTTAAAGTACTAGCAGCATACCAGTGACCGCATCTAGAGAGACCTCCTTCTCCTGACGAGATGAGAGGGCAAAAATTTGTTTTCACACTAACCACCACCTGCAATAGTGGATGCACCTTGCTAAGCTATCACGACATGAACATAGGCCTAGATCGAAACATAGGACAAGAAACCCCGAAAGGCTCCTAGTTGACCCATGGCATGAACATATATCTAACTCAATTATATTAGAGAGGAAGATCATCATGAATAACATAGCGGAAGTCTAACCAAACATAACATAAGATTACATGCATGAATCTAAAGCTGAAATACAAACTATGTCTGAAAAAGTCTCTAACACTGACGAGTTGATGGGACAAGACCCCAACTAACTCACTATAGTCTAAAACTAAAAATGCTAAACATGTCTAACTAGAAAAGCCCTAAAAAGATGAGGACTCGCCAACTGGGGCTGAGGAAAGCTAACTCTGGGAATCTGACTAGCGGCAGGACTAAGAATAGATATCGAAGCCTCTATCATGAAACAATACAACATGGAGTATGTGATCAGTACTTTGAATGTACCGAGTATGCAAAGTAAGTAAAATGGAAAGTTAAAATACAAAAGAGTTCATAAGAGCAGGGCAACATGATCATAACATAAATATCATAATGTAAACATAGGGCTCAATGTTTTCAAAATATTTATAAATCAATCATATTCATAATCATAAGAGAAAAGCATTATAAAACATGACTTGAGCCAAAGTACATAATCATAACCATGCATAAATCATGAAGAACAATGGGAGGACTCATCATATAACTTACATTATCACGATAAAACTTATGTGGCCCCAACTATTATACTCAAGAGGGAAGAGCTATCCAAAGCCTTGCCAGGGCTAAGGACGAAACCATGATATCGATATCAAGCTGAAGGCCCCTTGGGGACAGGGGAAGCTCACAAGGGAGGACCCAAAATATATATATAACCTATGTTGGCGCGTAGTTCTGAGTTACAGGGTTGTCTGACCCTTTTTCTACTCGGTGCTAGACACTACTCCCAAAAACATGCATTTACTCTCCATCATTTTTCATCGAAGCTGAATCATCATCTGGTGATGAAGATGAATGCAATAATACATGCAAAAATATGAAAATATAATATGAGGATCCTTGGCTCAAACCATACCACAAGCTAAAAATGATGGGAGTCTTGACTCCAAAACCATGCGGTAAGCTAATTCATGAAATCATAAGACATACATGATCATATGGGCTTGCCCAATACTTTAACATGCTTGAAATCAAATTGATTCACTTTGAAAACAAGAGTATAAAAATGGTATTTCAAAATCATATGTTCTTCATAAACATCTCATCATACTTGAACTCATAACTCATAGATCTCAACTTTCATGGACATTCATGGATGGGCATCATAGTTTAAGAAACTTCAAAACATAATTTATTGTTTAAAACATTGTAAAATCTTCCCATTCATCATAATTCATCATTTAAAACATTCTTAGATCATACCCATGGTTAAAACTTAGGAATTAATGCATTGGGTAAAACCCCATGGAATCATCAATTAGAACATCATGAATTGAGAGGGAATTGGGTATGGGTGTGGACAATTGCACCCATTCATAGCCTTACATACCCGAAAAGATCTGATTTTTGTCATTTCCTTGATTTTCCAATGAGAAATGAGGAAGAACTTTGAAGAAAACTAGACTTGATCACCTCTCCAACCCCTAAGCTTGCATGCATGAATTAGGATAGGCTTAGAATGACTTAACCCTTCATAAAACACTCCATTCTGACCTTAAAACAACGTAGTTTAGGCCTTAGGGACATAGAAATTATGGAAAATCCCTTAATAAACTTGTGGGAAAAAATAGATAGCCAGTCCCAACGAGGGACTGGACGAGTCATCGTCCCTGACCACGACTTGTGGCCGCCTCTCGTCGTCTTCAAAATTACATCCTGATAGTCACCATGAGGTACTTAATGAATTTTTACCGGTTTCGTGGTCACCTCATGTCCTTTTCACTACCAAAAATCACCTGGGGGGTCACCACGGGTCACCACGGGGACACCACGACTCATAAAAATTCGACGCAGTCGCGTGGTAACCAATCCGTTAGGTACACTGCCCAAACTTTCCAACTTTCGAACAACACTTGACTATAGCTCACATGAAGACTCATGGTCACACCCGCGGTCACCTCAACTCCAAACCTCCTCAAATCAAGTCCCTCCAGCCACTCCCCACGATTCACTAAACGACTCATGGGGTTCATGACAGGTCACTGGACGAATCGGTTGTGACCTGGTGCAGAAATTCTTGTTTTTATCTCGTGCTTTCAACTCCACAAACTTCCGATATTAGGGATTTTGGGGTATAACAATATCTACCCCTTGGGAACATTCATCCTCGAATGTTGAAAATCAAATCGAAAAGCAGAGAAATGCAATCATCGTACTAGATACTGAACATACATACTAAAAACTGATGGAGTGACTTAACTGAATTGAATTAAGCATAACTGAACTAATTCTTGAATCACACATACATCCATTTATATGAAAGAAACCGGATACAACAAATGAACATAAACTGATAGAGTACTAAAGAGGAAACTGGATAATTTCAAGTTGAACAAACTTAGCTCTAAAGGGAATAGATGTGGGTATTTATCCATTATATCTGCTTCAGATTCCCAGGTGGCTCCTTCAACATGTTGATTCCTCTATAAAACTTTAACCTAAGCTACTTGTTTTATTCTTAGCTTACGAACCCGAATTTACCCAGTATTCTACCGAACCTCTTCAAGGGCAAGGCTGTCTTTCACACCAACGCTGTCAACCGGAAAAACCAGAGATGGATCACCCAAACACTTACTTAAGAGTGATACATGGAAAATTGGATGAATTGAAGCCAATTCTAAGGGCAAATCCTAATTCATATGCTTCCTCGTCGAACCATTACTAAAATTTCAGACGGCGTACATAACAGACTAAGGTTCCTTTCTTTCGAACCTCATCACTTCCTTCATGGGAGACACTCTTTTAGAAGCACCCAATCGTCGACTTCAAACCAAGTTCTCTCCCTCACATCTGCATAGACTTTTGGAGAGTATGACTATTTTCAACCTATTCTGTAATCTTAACCTTCTCCATGGCCCACGGATCGAATTTGGTCCTATTATCGCAAACTTCACCGACTTCAAACCAAATAATAGGCGATCTATATCCCTACCCATAGAGAGCTCAAATGGAGCCATCCGGAATGATGGAATGGTAGATGTTATACACAAAACTCAATGAGAGGAAAATGATCATCCCACTACCCTAGAAATCAATCAAAAAAGATCTCAACATGTCCTTAAGAGTTCGAACAGTCCGTTTCACCTGACCATTCATTTGTGGGTGAAACACTATGCTGCTTGACCTGAGTAATATCCCTTTGAAATGATCTCTAAACCGGGAGGTAAACTGAAAATTCACAATCTGATATGATTGAAAATGGAACTCCATACAACTGAACTAACTCCAAGATGTATAATTTAACATAATCCTTTGCTCAATCAGTGGTTTTTGATTGGTAGGAAGTGAGCTTCTTTGGTCAAACTGTCCACGATGACCCAAATGGAGTCATATTGTCGACGAGTGCGAGGCAACCCTGTGATAAAGTCAATATTGATATCCTCCCACTTAAAAGTAGGAATACTGATTCCTTGAAGCACACCTCCCGATCTTTGATGCTCCACTTTCAGCGGTTTACAATTCGGACACTTAGCCAAAAAAAAATCCGCTATAACCTTTCTTTATGCCATTCCACCCATAGACTTCCCATAGGTCATGATACATCTTGGTGGCACCTGGATGTATAGAGTATCTGGAACCATGAGCCTCATGCAACATCTGACTTCAAATCATCAACATCCAGTACACACAAACGACCCTGATACGAAGCACACCATCTCCCCTTTAGAGAAGCCATTGACCTCTACCTTCTAATTCTTCAATGACTTTCATTAACTTCACATAGATATGATCCGTCTAACTATCTTTGGACCCCGATCATCGTGGGAGATCTTGATCTATTCTGGACAATGACGCCACCATCCATCGAGTCAACAAGATGAACTCCTAAAATTCATGCTAAGAATTTTGAATGTTTAGAAAACAACCCTTGAGTTACCAAATTTGATACTTAAAATTATGCTAAACACACAAAATGTTCAATTCCACCCGAAGCTCATCCAGAATCCTCCGGACACCAACCAACTATGTGATTCAATCGTAAAACCCAATTAAGACCAGTTGGAATCATCAAATTACCAATATAAGGTCATTTTATTCGAAAGTTGATTGAGGTCAAACTTAGCCTCCTTAAAGCTTATAAATTCCACCAAAGGTTCTAATCACTCTCGAATCACCTCGGGATACATGAAAACTTCCCAACTAAGTCATAAATCACCGTACGAAACTAACAGAGCTCTCAGAATCAAAATTTGAGCTCATTAACCTGAAATACTGACTTTAGTCAAACACCTCAAACTTCAAACCTTTCGAAAACCGAAAATCTCAACCAATCTTCATTGGATCATCTCAGGAATGGTGTTATCCATCATTTGCAGGTCATATATCACAAAATAAAGCTACAGAAAAGGTTCAACCCAGGGAAATGGATCATCAATAAAAAATGACCATGCGGGTTGTTGCACTTCCCAACTTGGGTAATAACCGAACTTCCGGACTCCTACATACCCGACACCTATGGCGTAGATAGGAATTTACCTTGAACATACCCATTTAACCATAATTTCTATCATAGGGAACATCCATAGGATTTAGAGTAAGGAAATCATGAACACGAATCATTCAAGAAATCTAAGTCGGGCATATACCTGATATAACACGATATTATGAGCCTATTAGGAAAATCTTAAAGACTAAGTTCATAGAGCTGAGCATGCTGAGAGAAAGGAGTCCACATTCATAACTAGTCAATACACGAAGAATCCTTATGGGTTACCGATAATCTTAGGGTTCTCAACATAAGCATGAGTTGAGTGTGCACTAGCGAAACATAAGGGAAACATCTAAAGGAGAATGAATTGACTATCCCTAGATACTATTTCTAGAACTTCCTTACTAGAAAACTGAAGACTTGACTTGGCAACTTGCTTACCATCTCCCCTTTGTTTAAGGCCATCATTTTAAGGCTCTAGGATCCTTCATTAAGGTTAAAATAGTATCATTAGCTTCGGACTTCCCATTCACCTCCAAAGATATAAATTCAAAGATTTCATACTATAACAATTATATACCCTCCACACAATAAAACCTCATACTAAAATGTAACAGGGACCTTGTACTTATACAGTAGTTCTCGGAACTAGAAATCATGGTAGGTTCGAGAGGAAGACTTATAACATAATTGACTACATCTCAGGTTGATCGCCACTTGCTCTTGGTAACCTGGGTCCTACTAGGGATGGGTGATTGTCAGCTACTGATCTAGTGATTGGCGCACTAGCTCTACCTTTGCCCTTTGATCATTTGGCAATTCCTGCGCTTTTGCCCGGCCTCCCCACATCTGTAACAAGCGCTTGAACCTGCAAAACACTATCCCGCGTGTGTCCTACCGCATTTCAGGCATGTTGGCTGACTAGATAGGCTGCTGGAGGTGTGCACACGGCTCGGGCCTTGTCTGGCTGAAGGGAAATCTCTATGTTTATGATTTGGCCAGCCACAATAGAAGCAAACATCTAAACCCACCATGAGGTACTTAATGAATTGTTACCGGTTTTGTGGTCACCTCATGTCCTTTTCACTACCAAAAATCACCTGGGGGGTCACCACGGGGGACACCACGACTCGCGGTGTACCCGACGAGTCGTGGTAACCAATCCGTTAGGTACACTGCCCAAACTTTCCAACTTTCGAACAACACTTGACTATAGCTCACATGAAGACTCATGGTCACACCCGCGGTCACCTCAACTCCAAATTCTCAACCAAGTCCCAGCCACTCCCCACGATTCACTAAACGACTCATGGGGTTCATGACAGGTCACTGGACGAATCGGTTGTGACCTGGTGCAGAAATTCTTGTTTTTATCTGTTTCAACTCCACAGTCTGATATTAGGGATTTTGGGGTATAACAATATCTACCCCTTGGGAACATTCATCCTCGAATGTTGAAAATCAAATCGAAAAGCAGAGAAATGCAATCATCGTACTAGATACTGAACATACATACTAAAAACTGATGGAGTGACTTAATCCGAATTGAATTACATGACTGAACTGAATTCTTGAATCACACATACATCCATTTATATGAAAGAAACTGGATACAACAGCTGAACATAAACTGAATAGAGTACTAAAGAGGAAACTGATACCTCAAGCTGGAACTTAGTCGAAAGGGAATAGATGTGGGTATTTAGCCATCATATTTGCTTCAGCTTCCCATGTAGCTCCCTCAACATGTTGATTCCTCTATAAAACTTTAACTGAAGCTACTTGTTTTATTCTTAGCTTACGAACCTGACCATCTAGTATCTCTACCGGAACCTCTTCATAAGTAAGGTTGTCTTTCACACCAACGCTGTCAACCGGAAAAACCAGAGATGGATCACCCAAACACTTACTTAAGAGTGATACATGGAAAATTGGATGAATTGAAGCTAATTCTAAGGGCAACTCTAATTCATATGCTTCCTTGCCGAACCATTTCACAGCCCTGTACGGGCAGACATAACAGGGACTAAGGTTCCCTTTCTTTTCGAACCTCATCACTTCCTTCATGGGAGACACCTTTAGAAGCACCCAATCGTCGACTTCAAACTCAAGTTCTCTCCTTCTCACATCTGCATAGGACTTTTGGAGAGTATGATCTATTTTCAACCTATCTCTTGTAATCTTAACCTTCTCCATGGCCTCACGGACTGAATTTGGTCCTATTATCGCAGCTTCACCGACTTCAAACCAGTCAATAGGCGATCTATATCCCTACCCATAGAGAGCCTCAAATGGAGCCATCCGAATGATGGAATGGTAGATGTTATACACAAACTCAATGAGAGGAAAATGATCATCCCAATTACCCTAGAAATCAATCAAAAAAGATCTCAACATGTCCTTAAGAGTCTGAACAGTCCGTTTCACCTGACCATTCATTTGTGGGTGAAACACTATGCTAAGCTTGACCTGAGTACTGAGTCCCTTTTGAAACGATCTCTAAAACTGGGAGGTAAACCGAGTACCACTATTTGATATGATTGAAAATGGAACTCCATACAACTGAACTAACTCCAAGATGTATAATTTAACATAATCCTTTGCTCAATCAGTGGTTTTTGATTGGTAGGAAGTGAGCTTCTTTGGTCAAACTGTCCACGATGACCCAAATGGAGTCATATTGTCGACGAGTGCGAGGCAACCCTGTGATAAAGTCAATATTGATATCCTCCCACTTAAAAGTAGGAATACTGATTCCTTGAAGCACACCTCCCGATCTTTGATGCTCCACTTTCAGCGGTTTACAATTCGGACACTTAGCCAAAAAATCCGCTATAACCTTCTTCATGCCATTCCACCCATAGACTTCCCATAGGTCATGATACATCTTGGTGGCACCTGGATGTATAGAGTATCTGGAACCATGAGCCTCATGCAACATCTGATCTCTCAAATCATCAACATCCAGTACACACAAACGACCCTGATATCGAAGCACACCATCTCCCCCTTTAGAGAAGACCTCTACCTTCTAATTCTGAATGACTTTCATTAACTTCACATAGATATGATCCTCGTCTTAACTATCTTGGACCCCGATCATCGTGGGAGATCCTGATCTATTCTGGACAATGACGCCACCATCCATCGAGTCAACAAGATGAACTCCTAAAATTCATGCTAAGAATTTTGAAAGTCTTGGAAAACGAACCCTTGAGTTACCACATTTGATACTTAAAATTATGCTAAACACACAAAATGTTCAATTCCACCCGAAGCTCATCCAGAATCCTCCGGACACCAACCAACTATGTGATTCAATCGTAAAACCCAATTAAGACCAGTTGGAATCATCAAATTACCAATATAAGGTCATTTTATTCGAAAGTTGATTGAGGTCAAACTTAGCCTCCTTAAAGCTTATAAATTCCACCAAAGGTTCTAATCACTCTCGAATCACCTCGGGATACATGAAAACTTCCCAACTAAGTCATAAATCACCGTACGAAACTAACAGAGCTCTCAGAATCAAAATTTGAGCTCATTAACCTGAAATGATGACTTTAGTCAAACACCTCAAACTTCAAACCTTTCGAAAACCGAAAATCTCAACCAATCTTCATTGGATCATCTCAGGAATGGTGTTATCCATCATTTGCAGGTCATATATCACAAAATAAAGTTACGAAAAGGTTCAACCCAGGGAAATGGATCATCAATAAAAAATGACCATGCGGGTTGTTGCACTTCCCAACTTGGGTAATAACTGAACTTCCTGGACTCCTACATACCCGACACCTATGGCAGAGATAGGAATTTACCTTGAACATACCCATTTAACCATAATTTCTATCATAGGGAACATCCATAGGATTTAGAGTAAGGAAATCATGAACACGAATCATTCAAGAAATCTAAGCTGGGCATATACCTGATATAACATGATATTATGAGCCTATAAGGAAAATCTTAAACACTAAGTTCATAGAGCTGAGCATGCTGAGAGAAAGGAGTCCACATTCATAACTAGGGTCATCACACGAAGCTGAATCTTTATGGGTTACCTATAATCTTAGGGTTCTAAACATAAGCATGAGTTGAGTGTAGCATCTAGCGAAACATAAGGGAAACATCTAAAGGAGAATGAATTGACTACCCCTAGATACTATTTCTAGAACTTCCTTACTAGAAAACTGAAGACTTGACTTGGCAACTTCACTTACCATCTCCCCCTTTGTTTAAGGCCATCATTTTAAGGCTCTAGGATCCTTCATTAAGGTTAAAATAGTATCATTAGCTTCGGACTTCCCATTCACCTCCAATGATATCACTAAAGATTTCATACCTATAACAATTATATACCCTCCACACAATAAACCTCATACTAAAATGTAACAGGGACCTTGTACTTTATACAGTAGTTCTCGGAACTAGAAATCATGGTAGGTTCGATAGGAAGACTTATAACATACCTGGGACTACATCTGAGGTTGACTGCCACTTGCTCTTGGTAACCTGTCCTACTAGGATGGGTGATTTGCTGGGGCTACTGATCTAGTGATTGGCGCACTAGCTCTACCTTTGCCCTTCTTGATCATTTGGCAATTCCTGCGCTTTTGTTCGGCCTCCCCACATCCGTAACAAGCGCTTGAACCTGCAAAACACTATCCCGCGTGTGTCCTACCGCATTTCAGGCATGTTGGCTGACTAGATAGGGCTGCTGGAGGGGTGGTAGGGACACGACCTCTCTGGCCGTTTCGCTTGGCTGAAGGGAAATCTCTATGTTTATGATTTGGCCAGCCACAATAGAAGCAAACATCTAAACCCACCATGCACATTCTTAGGTGGTTCTTCCTGTAGTGCTCGCAAACTGGATAGGTAATCTCCCTCACCCGAGGCTTGCTTTCACGAACCTGAGCTAAACACCCCTCCCAGCATTGAGCATGACTTCCACTACTTGACCCTTACTGGGGATTCTCCAAGTCTTCGGTCCTGGGCCTTTTGTTCCTACCTTCTCACCTCTTGAAATTTCAATCGAAACTTAGAAGTCCTCCTCCTTATGAAGTATTAAACCCTAGTAGCTGCCACCTCTCCAGTAGGGTTTGTGGATGGGATAGTCTGCTGGTTAGGCTGAGTATCATGTCCCGTATCAACACTCTGAAATCGACCCCGAGTTTTGGATCCACAACCAACCCAAACATAGGATCCATTAGGGTTGGTGGGGATGGCTAACTCCCGTTGTCACTCTTTGAAGACATGTTTCTGCACACATGTATTGCACAAGTTAGAGGAATGGAGAGAGTTGAACTCATGGCACGAGGTAGAAGGGTAAAGAGACATTTCCTCACACGACTTAGATCATAAAAGAAAGGAACATTTCCTAAACATATCGTAGCCTCTTTTTCATAAGTGTGGCCCGCTTCACAACCATGAAAAAATACTCTACTTAATGCGGCCTTCGGACACCTTAGGACACTTTGAAATCTAATGCTCTGATACAAAGTTTGTCAAGACCCGAACATAGGCCCAGATCTAAACACGGGAAAAGAAACCTTGAGAGGCTCCCAACCGACCCATAGCATGAACATATATCTAACTCGCTCATATTAGAGTGGAAGATAATCATGAATAACATAGAGGAAGTCTAACCAAACATAATATAAGATTACATACATGAGTCTAAAGCTGAAATATGAACTATGTTCGAAAAAGTCTCTAACACTAACTAGTTACTGGAACAAGACCCCAACTAACTCACTATAGTCTGGAACAAAAAATGTTGAACATGTCTGACTAAAAAGGCCCTCGAAAGATTGGACTCACCAACTGGGGCTGAGGAAAGATAACTCCGAATATCTTACTAGCGGCGGAACTGAGCCTGGATATCGAATCCTGTATCATAAAATATACAGCATGGAGTATGCGGTCAGTACTTTGAATGTACCAAGTGTGCAAGGTAAGTAAAACAGACAGTTAAAATACATAAGAGTTTATAAGAGTAGGACAACATGATCATAACGTAAATATCATAATATAAACATAGGGTTCAAGGTTTTCAAAACATTTGTAAATCAATCATATTCATAATCATAAGAGAAAAGCTTTATCAAACATTACTTGAGCTAAAGTACATAATACTAACCATGCATAAATCATGAGGAATAGTGAGAGCACTCATCATATAACCGACATTACCACGATAGAACTTACATGGTCCCAACTATTATACTCAAGAGGGTAGAGCCGTCCAAAGCTTTTCCAGGGATAAGGATAAAACCATGATATTGATATAATGCAGAAGGCCCCTTGGGGGTAGGGAAAGATCAAAAGGGAGGTCCCAATAAAATATATAAAACCTACGTTGGCACGTATTTCTGAGGCACAGGGTTGACTGACCCTTAGCCTACTCAGTGCTAGACACTACTCCCTGGTAACATCCAAAATATGACCTTCTTACAAAGAATATACATGGTCGAAGTATCAAAACAAGTAACCCGACAAGTGTCGGGGTTGAATCCCACAAGGACTAGCGAATGATAGTTATAAGTGTCGGTTGAGAAATTGAAGTTAGCTTGCACCACGTAGAGTTAGCATAAAAACAAATAAATTGGGGGAATTGAAATTTGCAGTGAATTATATTGGTTATTTAGTGGAATAAAATAGCAAGAACAGCAAAGTTGTCAACAAGAGTGCGAAAGAGTAGAGGTGTGGTGTAGATGATATACTAACTAGATAGGGACATGCTAGGTCAACTTATGTGTTCAACATGTGTAAATAATCTCCGAAAGTAGGTAATTGCATCTTGCAGCCTTGTAATTACCTATTACTAGAGTTTTGTCAAACCTCTAGCCGCGATTTAGATCAACTCGATTAGATTTGGATTAGCAGTTGCACTAATTTCTAGCTATTAGCTACCATCAAGAAATAAGATTGCAATTTTAGCTATTTCTAGCCCAATTTCACAATCTCTTATCCATATGAAATTCTCTTCCAATAATTAATTATTGTTTTACTAGCAACAATCAATAAAGAATAAAATAGACCCATATCATAATCAATGAATCTTACTGTATAGATTGAAGAGAATCTAACAGATCTACACTTAGTTAAACAATACGAAGATGACTCTATCAATACCCACTCTAATTAAGTATTCATCATCACACACCTCTAGTTAATGATTTAGCTACTCATGGTTAATAAATTCAAAAGCACATTCATTAATAACTTCATTGAATTTAATAGTAAGAGTAGTAAAACCAAATTAAGAAAATAATCTCCAACAATGGCTGAAACTTACTATTACAAAGAAGAAACAGAGAAGAGTACTATTTCCCAATTTACCAATCAAAATCTCCCTATCTTTTCTAAGAGAATGTTCCAAAGCTCAAAAGGGAAACAATGATGTGATATGCTATGCTCTCTCTCTCCCTCTCCCCTAGTACATAGTACTTTTTCTATTATTTATGTCCTGAAAAGTAAGGAATCTATTACCTTTTTTCCTGTGGTGGATAATTATATCCTGACCACCATTCTAAGATCAACGGAGAAACCGGCGGTTCACCGATCCCAAATCTTGAATCGTCGGGTGTCTTATCTAAGCCTTCACTAAATACCAGTGAGCATCAATAGTTCATCCGGCGTTTAGCCGATACCAATCCATGAACTGTTGAATCTTTTGTTGCTGTCCAGAAAACTTGGTATCTTTCGGTGACTGATGAGTACATAACTTACCAACTCATTAGACTCTAAAACCCGAGTTTTTCTCTAATTTTCGAGTTGATTCTGTGAATTTTATTCCCTTTTTCCTTATGTTGTGTGCAGATGCTTAAGCATGAAGAAAAAAGCAAAAGTGGAGTAAAAAGAAGGAAATAAGTATAAGTGGCGAATCATAGGTGTTAACCAGCAAAATACCGGATAAAAACTTAAGGTCACTGCCTCAAGGGAGGAATGCTACCGACGGTTCATGAGTCGCTAGTGGCGAGACACCAGTGCAATCGCCGAATGACACTCAGAAAATTTTGGAATTGGCATTGAAGATTCGGTGGTTCACGTAGTAGCATTGGTGAAACGCTGGGTGAACCACTGAAGTTCCCTGGAAATGAATGCAGAAGAAGAGCAAGTATCCGGCGGTTCATGGATTTCATCGGCGAACCGCCGGTACCCTCGCCGGTTTCAGAACGATGCTTTTAAGGGTATAACTGTCCATAACTGAAAAAGGAAGGAAAAGTACCCTAATTTTTAGGGTATACATAGAAAGAGAAGAACTTTGTAAAAGGGGAGAAAAAGAGAGAGGAAAAAGATATAGAGTTAGAGAGATTGAGAGAAAAGCCAAGTACATGTCACATCATTATTTCCTCTTTTAGCTGAAGACAATCTCTTAGCTGATAAAGGGATTTTGATTGAAATTTGTAGAAGATACTCTTTTCTATTTTCTTCATTGATATATATAAGTTTCAGCTGCAACAAAGGATAATTGTGTTTCTGATTTATCTACTTTTCTTATTAAATTCACTGATGCTATTGATGATTGTGTTTTTGAATTTCTTAACAATGAGTAGCTAAAATCACTAATTAGAGGTCTGTGATGATGAATTGTAATACCCCGGGAAGNAAGGCCTAAGAATAGACCCGGGAGTTGAATATGACAAGTGTAGAAAACTGGCAAAAACATCACAGAATAGACCACAGAATGACTCGTGGTATCAAACCATGAGTCGTTGTATGTTGTAGTTGGTTGGGGAAAGGATGGTGGAAGTGGAGACAACGAGAGGTATGACGACCCGTTGTGGGATACAATGGGTCGTACTTTGCAGTCGTGGTGGGGTCAGGCTGAGCAGAAGTGGAAACAACGGGAGACCTAATGACCCGTTAGGAGAAGCCACGGGTCGTTGGTTGTGCTTGTTGTTGGTGGGCAAGAATATCCAGTGTGGGTGGTGGGTTGAGACCACGACTTGTTGGATGGAACCACGAGTCGTGGTGAGGCTCGTGGTAGGGGAGTTCAATTTTTTGTGATGAGCAAACAACGAAAGGTATAACGAGTCGTAGGTTGAAGGCATGGGTCGTCCTGCCGACCAGTTGTTTGGATCCGAGACTATGTCATTCAGCAGCCCATTCAACGAGGGACATGACAAGTCGTTGGTGGTTCCCATGACCCGTTGGTACCACTCGTGGGTTCCATCCGGCCAGTTTTTAGGACGGGTTCATTAAGGGTATTTTTGACTTTTTCATGATATAAGGCCCTAAACTACGTCGTTTTGGCTTGGGAAAGCTGGGTTATTAAGAGAATGACCTATTCTAAACTCCCATTCATGCATGCAAGAACTTTGTGAGGTGATTCAAGGGGAGATTTTAAGCTTTTCACCTCAATTCTTTCAATTTCATTCTTGGGATTTTAAGGAGGGTTAGGAGTTGATAATCTCAGGTATGTAAGGTCATTAATAGGTGGATCCTTTCACACCCATGCTCCTACTCAATGATTTTACTTATAAATTATCAAGAACTCATGGGGTTTTGTATTTGATTTATATAAAATAAATGATTTAATTATGGTCTTGTGATTTTGAAATCTTATCATAATATACTGATTTTGATCATTTTTCGAGAGTTAAATTGAGTATAATATTGTTGATTTTAAAATTCTAAACAATTAAACTTGATTATGCATGCCCTATGATGAATCGATTTATGATCCACTGATCCATTGGTGTTTTGATTAGCCCAACATGGATTATGAATTTATTATGTTATCTATTATGAACTTATGAATTTCAAGATATATGTAGGATCTACAAGTATGTACGTATTTTATTAAGCATGAATTATGTGTTTGGCCAACTCACAGGCCTCAAGTCATGGCTAGTTCACATATGTTCAAGAATGTTTACGATTATCATTATTTGACTAGCCCATGAACTCATGTATGTATTATTATGAGCACTATATATGTTTTAGGAGCAGTATCGAACACCGAGTAGGTTCGGAGCTCATGTTAAGCCCCGGATCTCATGAACTACGTGCCACCGTGGTATGTTGGGACCCTTTCATGTTTGTCCCTGGCCCAAATGGCCCTTTTCATGTGTGATCACACCCTTCATGGTTCCTACCCTTGGAAAGGTACGAACACCCTCCCGACTAGGGTTACAAGTCGGGCTTCATGTGTGCTCATATGGGATATGTCGGTAAAGAGAATCTCCCACTGTTCCTCATGGTTTATGCATGTTTATGATTATGAATGTTGGCTCAAGTTATGTTAAGTAAGGCTCTTCTATTATGATTATGACTATGTTTACTAATATGAATGTTTCGAAAGCCTTGAGCCTTATGTTATATTATGATAATAATGTTATGAGCATGTTGTCCTACACTTATGATCATTTATGAGTTTTATATATGTTATAACTATCCGTTTTACTTACCTTGTATACTCAGTACATTCCACGTACTAACTGCATACTTTCTATGCTGTATCGTCTCATGATACATGTCCTAGTTCTCAGGCGCATCCTCACCCGTAGATAGATTCGAACTTTCTCTCCTCGTATTTGGTGAGTCCTCATGTTCCGAGGGATACATTTTCACACTCTATGTTATTCCTTCAGTTTCTAGATGTTGGATTAGTTGGGGAGTTGTCCCACCGCCTTTCATGTTTAGAGGCTTATCAGACTAAAAGTTGTATTCCGCCGTATTGTATAAGTATTGTACTGTTTTCCCTCATGTTATGTTATGATTACTTTCTCTATGTTAAGTCTTCCGCTCATGTTATCGAATTAGATGTATGTTCATGCCATGGGTCGACTTGGGGTCTCTCGGGGCTCCTTTTCCCGTGTCTACGATCCGGGTGTACATTTGGGTCGTGACATGAATACTTAATCGGATTGGGTATTGCTAGATTCAACTTCATAGTGTTCAATTAAGTGTAAATCTATTGGATTCCCTTCAATCTATTAATGAAGATCCATTGATGATGATATGGATCTATCTATACTTTCTTTATTATTTCCCGGGAGAGAATAATTAAGTATTTGAAAGGAATCTAGTAGTGGGTATGGATAAGAGATTGTAAAATTAAGCTAGTAATAGCTGAAATTACTTTCTCCTTCCTAATTGACAACTAATAGCTAGTGAAGTTGCTGATCCAAATCAATTCGGGTGAGCTAAATCACAACTAGAGTTTGAGAAAACTCTAGCTAGGGGTAGTCAATAGCCTGGGAAACAGACGCTACCTATTTCCCGAGATTATTTACAGTTGTTGAACTTATGAGATGACCTGGCCTATCCCGATCTAGTTAGTATTTCATCTACACCGCACCTCTAGTATTTCATACTATTGTAAACAACTTAGCTGATCCATTTACTTTCTGTTTACTAAATCAACTTGTGCAATTCTCTGCAAAGTTTATTCCCCCCCCCATATTCCTTGTTTTTATGTTAAATCTATATGGTGCTAGCTAATATCAATTTCTCAATCGATGCTTCAATTCATCACTCCCCAGTCCTCGTGGGATTTGACCCCCGCACTCGTTGGGTTACTTGTTTTGGTACAACGACCGTGTATATTCTTTGACTTAAGAATATATTTTGGATGTTATCAAAAATGGCGCCATTGACGGGAACTAGCGCTTGATAATCTAGTGATTGATTGTTAAATTTAATTAGTGTGCATCGTAGCTCCTTGATTCTATTTACTATTGTGTTGTTAGGATCTCACCACCTCATGAGCAATCACTCCCAAGCAGGAGATAGCTCAATGGAGGGGATCATGGAACTTGAAGAAGATAAAACAGTGATGTCGGAAGTTGCAAGAGCCATTCGCCTACCACCGAC
>JACEIK010007618.1:0-16560 GCA_018107945.1 Datura stramonium | reverse complement strand
AAATTGTCACTTGAGGAATTTCTTTGAAATTTGCCAGCCCTTCAACATCACAAACATTATTCAAGAGTCAATAAGGTTGAGACTCTTCCCTTTCTCTTTGACGGGGGAAGCAACAATGTGGCTGGAGGAACTTCCTCCAGGGTGTATTACTTCGTGGCAAGATCTAACCGAGGCTTTCCTAGATCGATTTTTCCCTCCTTTAAAGATGTTACAACTGAGGGATGATATCACAAACTTCCGACAAGAACAAGGAGAGCCTTTGCATGACGCATGGTTAAGGTTTTAAAAGAAGGTTGCTTTGTGTGGGGAGGATATTTTTGTGAATCTTGTGCATTACACCTTGTCTAGAACTTGCCCTAAATGTGATTCAAAGTTAAATCCTAGATGTAGTTGCACCAAGAAAATGAGTTTAGGCCCTCAGTTTTCTAGCCACTTCAACCATACGCCCTCAATGATCATTAATCCTTGATAGCCAATTTTTAGCGTTAAAACCTTTTCTTGGAAACCACATTACAAGCTTTAAGACCATTCTTAATATCTCTTTTGGCGCCCATTCTCCCTAAATGCTAATGACAAGATAAGGGTCGAAGTAAGGCTTAAGGTCTAAGAAGAAGGGAATGAGAAAAGCAAGTGTGGAAAATGAGGCAAGAGCCTAAGTTTAGGGGTATTCAAAACAAGGGGGGAAAGAAAAGAATCATAGTGTGAAGGGAACATCACCTTTTGTCCAAGTGCGCAAAAAGATGAATAAAAAAAAGGACTATTTGTGTGAATTGGTGTTTCCTCTTGAGATAATAAGGTTAGTGGTGGAAACAAAAGAGGGGTTATAAGGGAGAGTATTAAAGAAATAAAAGGAAACAACAAGGAGAGAAATGAAAAGAAGGTTGAGTGAGAAAAATTGTTGTAAGGCATGCCACGAAAACCATTAGGGAGGATCTAGTCACTATAGCCAAATGTTCATCCTACCCTGACCTTAAGCCTACATCACAACCCTCAAGTCCTAAATGATTCTAGATGCAACTAATCTACATTAGTGGCGAACTACATAAAGGGCAATCCTATGGGTCAAGTGTATGCATGAAGATATATTTTGGGAGAGTGAGTGTGAGTGCCTCTTCCAATTAATCCCTGATATGCATTCAAATGATCAAAGAGACAAGAGAATAGGGATCCTTATATTTGGTGAGTGGCATCATTCCTTTTAGGGATGCAAGATCATTTAGAGTTCATATGGACATAGAAAAAGGAGTGCAAACTCTAAGCCAAGCTTTGAATTTTAAGTGATTATAACTTGAGATGATATGTGTGTTACTTGGTTGAGAAATGCCCTTGTGTGATTGATGATTCCTTAAAGATTTATTGGATAAAAAGTTGTTGCCTGCATGAAACATCTTCATTGTTTTGGTCTTTTGTGGTATTTCCTTCTCTTTTCAATGAGTATGGTGAGTATTTTTTGTTTTCATAGTCCAGGTGTTCGGCGAAGTCTAATTGTGAAGAAATATGGCATTTTCCTCAATAGTTGAAATATTGCATTACTTGAGGACAAGCAATGATTCAAGTTTGGGGGTTTGATGAGTTAGTAATTTACCAACTCATTAGACTCTAAAAACCTGAGTTTTTGTCTAGTTCCTGAGTTGATTATGTGGATTTTATACCTTTTTTGCTTTTGTTGTTTGTAGGTGCCTAAGTTTGAATAAAAGAGAAAAAATGGAGTAAAAAGAAGTAAATGAGTATAAGCGGCGAATCGCAGGTGTTAACCGGCAAAACGCCGGATAAAAGCTGAAGGTCACTTCCTCAAGGGAGGAATGCTACCGGCGGTTCACGAGTCACCAGTGGCGAGATGCTGGTGCAGACGCCGAATGACACTCAGAAAATTCTGAAATTGGCATTGAAGATCCGAAAGTTCATGGATTGGCATCGGTGAAACGTTGGGTGAACCGTCGAAGTTCCCTAGAGATGAATGCAGAAGAAGAGCAAGTATTCGATGGTTCACGAATTTTATCGGCGAACCGTCGGTACCTTCGCCGATTTCAGAATGATGCTTTTAATGGTATAACTACCCATTGCTGAAAAATAAAGGAAAAGTACCCTACTTTTCAGGGTATAAATAGAAAGAGAAGTACTTTGCAAAAGGGGAGAAAAAGAGAGAGGAAGAAGATATAGAGTTAGAGAGATTGAGAGAAAAGCCAAGTACACATCACATCATTATTTCCTCTTTTAGATGAAGATAATCTCTTAGCTGATAAAGGGATTTAGATTGAAATTTATAGAAGATATTCTGCTCTATTTTCTTCTTTGATATTATTATGTTTTAGCTGTAGCAAAGGATAATTGTGTTTCTGATTTATCTACTCTTCTTATTAAATTCACTGTTGCTATTGAAGATTGTGTTTTTGAATTTCTTAACTGTGAGTAGATAAAATCGTTAACTAAAGGTGTGTGATGATGAATACTTAATTGGATTAGGTATTGCTAGAGTCAACTTCATAATGTTCAATTAAGTGTAAATCTATTAGATTCCCTTCAATCTATTAATGAAGATCCATTGATGATGATATGGGTATATCTATACTTGCTTGATTGTTGCTCGGGAGAGAATAATTAAATATTGGAAAGGAATCTAGTAGTGGGTATGGATAAGAGATTGTAAAATTAAGCTAGAAATAGCTGAAATTACTTTCTCCTTCGTAATTGGCAGCTAATAGCTAGGAATAGTGAAGTTGCTCATCCAAATCAATTCGGGTGAGGTAAATCGCAGCTAGAGTATGAAAAAACTCTAGCTAGGGGTAGTCAATAGGCTGGGAAGCTGAGGCTACCTATTTCTCGAGATTATTTATACTTGTTGAACTTATGAGATGACCTGGCCTATCCCGATCTACTTAGTATTTCATATACACCGCACCTCTATTATTTCACACTATTGTCAACAACATAGCTGATCCTTTTACTTTTAGTTTATTAAAGAAACTTTTGCAATTATCTACAAAGTTTATTCCCCACCCCCCAATTTTCCTTGTTTTTATGTTAAATCTATATGGTTCTAGCTAATATCAATTTCTCAATCTACACTTGAATTCATCACTCCCTAGTCCTCGTGGGATTCGACCCCGACACTCGTCGGGTTACTTGTTTTAATACAATGATGTGTATATTCTTTGACATAAGAATATATTTTGGACGTTATCAGTGACTGGACCGGTAAGTCGCCGTTGGAAACTCGCGATTCGCTGGTGGCATTTTTCCTTTGAGGCAGTGATAACCGGCCTTTGGCTGGTGTTTCGCCGGTTTTAATCGGTGGATCACTGATTTCCTGTCACTTCCTTCTTTTTGCTCTATTTTTCTCTTTTCTACACATTTAGGCATCTGCATACAACAAAAGCAAAAAGGGCATATAATCCATATAATTAACTCAAAAACTAAGAAAAAACTTAAGTTTAAGAGCCTAATGAGTTGGTTTACCAACTCATCAAATGCCCAAACTTAAACCATGCTTGTCCTCAAGTAATGCAATACTCATTCATTGAAAAATATGCCACCTCTATTAAAAATTAAACATCAAAATCACCTAAACTATGACAACCCAAAAATATGTTCACTAAGCTCATCGAAAAAGAGAAGAAAATACCCCAAGAGACCAAAACAATGAAGATGTTTAAAATAGGCTACCACTTTCCACCACCAAAGTTCATGAAAGGATTCATTTAGTAAAACAAGGGCATTGCTCAATCACGAAATACACATAGCATCTCAAGTTATAATCACTGCACATTCAAAGCTTGTCTTAGAGTTTACACTCCTCATGCCTTATTCCCACATTCACTTTGAATGCCCTTGTGCCCCCAAAAAGGAATGATGCCACTCACAAAAATAAGAATCCTTATTCTTTTTGTCATGTGATCATTTGAAGTCACACAAGGGATTGTTTGGAAGAACCACTCACACTAACTCTCCCAAAAGAAATCTTTATGCACAAACTTGACCCATAGGCTTGCCCTTCATGTAATTCACAACAAATGTAGAGTAGATGCACTTAGAATCATTTAGGGCATGTGGGTTATGATGTAGGTTTGGGGTAAGGGTAGGATGAAAATTTGGTTGTAGTGACTAGATCCTCCCTAATGCTTTTTGTGAACATTCCTCACATTAACTCCTTCCACTCACTTCACTTTATTTCATTTCTTTCATTGTTTCTAACTTTCATTTCTTTAAAAATCCTTCTTATAACCACGTTGGCTTTCACAACTAGCCTTATCACCTCAGAGGAAGCACTTGTTCACACAAATTATTTTTTCTTTTTTTGATTTATCCTTTTGTGCATTTTGACGCAGTGTGGTGCCTCCTCAAACTGTCTTATCTTCACTTTTTTTCACACCTCCAAACTAAGGCTTTTGCCTCATTTATCATTTTTTATTACTCCCTTTTTCTTAGGCTTAAAGCCTTATTTCATCACTATCTTGTGACTAGCATTTAGGAAAAATGGGTGCCAAGGAGAGATATTAAGAACGGTCTTACGGTTTGCAGTATGGTTGCCAAAGAAGATGGTCTAAGGCTCAACGTTGGCTGACAAGGATCAATGCTCAAGGAGGGTATATGGGTGAAGTGACTAGACAAAGGAAAGCCTAAACTCATTTTCTCGGTGCAACTACATCTAGGATATCGCCTTGAATCACATTTGGGGCAAGTTCTAGACAAGATGTTATGCATGAGATTCATCAAAAATTCCTCACTACACAGGGAATCACCCTTAAAAAGGGTCTACAAGAGTCATTCTCAACACAAGATATCAAGTTAGGACATCAAAGCAGGCAAACATCATAAGTCAAGCAAAGAATTTACAACGTATGACAAAGAATGCTATGCTATTGTGTCAACAATTGCTCATTATCTTTATTTTCATGCCCTCATTTTTAAATTCCCTTTCAATAATTTTTTTCGGGTGATGCCTCTCAAAACAACTTCATAAGAGACTCAAAACAACATGACATTTTCCCATAAGAATGTCACCACTCAATCTATCATCAGGAAATGCCAACCTGGTTTGACAAAGAAAATAAACAAAAACAAAAGAATGCTCCTCGTGAAAGAACCTTGGTCTAAAGAAAACCCTCGGAGTTTTGATTACTATACTATTATTTACAAAGGCGAAAAGGAATAAGATTTTGGGTCATTTCATGCAAAATTTCATCATTCAAACAAAGACCCCATTTGATCACTAACCATCAACCATGAAAACTAAACCAAATCATTCATTCATTTTTGTTTGAAACAAGACAAGCCCGATAAGGGAAGTCATCAATCATCAAAAGAAAATAACAGCCCGACAAAGGCTCCACTCAATCAATTTAAAAACAATAACATAAAACATCCAAAGAAACATCCACCCCTGACCCCATCATCAACTGCACTCATCCCTCCCCCACGTAAGAGAGTACATTATCCCCAATGTAAATATGAAAAAGGGAAAGGGACAAGAAACTCCCTGAGTGGGCCATTCTTCTTCATCATCAGCCTCTGCATCACCCGCACCACTGCCACTGGCCTCACTTAGCCCAGCAAAATCATCTCCCAAGCCCTCAAAGAGATCATTAATCGAACCACGAACTGAGGAAGGAGCAGTCGTTGCAGCATCCAGAGAGCTCATATCTGGCATTTCTATTGAAGCATGATTCTTCCATTCTTGTACCTCAGTCCGGAGGGAGGTTACTGCCCCTTCAACCGCATCCACCTGCATAGCGTGGTGACACTCTCGTATAACGACTTGAGCTTCTTTTTGATGGTTTGGGCAATGAGTGCGGGGAGGCCGTTAGCCAATCTCTGCAGTTGGATTTTGTGAGAGTTTGTCATCTCCACAAGTCTGTAGAGAGCACTTTATTGATAGGATTGCAGAGGGGCAGATTCTCCACGCTGAGCCATGTCGCCTGACGCTTGGCCTGACATTTCTGGCTGGGGCATGTTTGACTCTGGGGCTTGTTGTGATTGGTCTGACCCACGAGAAAGGGATCCTTCATGCACTCCAAAGGCTTGCAGTCTTTTTCTTTTCATTGTCGGTGCCTCAACATCTCTCTTTCGATCGATGGGTATTACTCCTAGAGCAGCAGAAGGGGTTTCATCAGGGAACAAAGGCACTCTAGCTTGTGAGCAAAGTTGGGAAATCAGGATGGCATAGGGCATTGAAGTTTTGGAATATCGAGCCTTTTTCTTAATTTGTTGAGCAACAATTTCCCTAAAGTTAATGGGGACTTCAGTCATGATGCAGGCAATAAGAATCAAAGTTTCTAAGCTGACCCTCTGCTCATTTTTGGAGGGGATGATCTGGGCATAAATAAAATCCAAACACAGCATGGCCTCGAACTTCAAATCACGGCAAGAGATTTTGCTACCCATTGAGGCCCAAAGAGGAGTATCAACAACAATAATTCGGGCTACCCAAGCAAAATGATCCTTCATATCAACTACCCAGACCATGTACTCCATACCGAATTCAACTTCTTCTTCCCAAAACAAGGGGTTAATGGCCCCTGGTGTAATGCCAACTTCCACCCCTCGTAGCATCACCAACGGCAAGCATGGAAAGTCATAAACCTTGCCCCTGTGCTGCATGCTGTATTATCAAGCCTGATATAAGGCGTAGAATTCCGTCACCAAGCTGGGGTAGTAAGGAGGGAGAGGGTTGCCAAATGCATGCCATTTCCTTTTTGTGAATTAGGTGCTGATGTTGGGAAGATCACCCCTCAATCCCGCCAAATCAAACCGCTTCTCCATTGTGATGGATCGGCCTTGGCAGATGACATAGTGCTCTTACATATTGAGGACGCACAAGATTATTACTTCCTTTGTGTTGGAATAAGGTGGAGTGGCCTTTGCCTTGCCCTTGCCCTTACTAGAAGATGAGGCGGGGGCCTTCCCTTTTCTCGTATTCCTGGATGAAGACATGATTTTTCTGCAAGGATGATCTTAGTGACAACTATTCCAAGAGAAAATTAAAATAACAAAAACTAGTCTAAGAGTGAACTGAGAAAAAAGGGTAAGAAAATATCATTTAAAGAACCAACGGTATCGGCGAACCACCGGCGAGTCGCAGGAGCAATTCGCGGACCGCCCCTTGCCCGTCGATGCGTAACAGAAAACTGGGAAACTGAAGGGTATATCGTTGATTAGGCGGCATATCACCGGTCCAGATTCATGAACCGCCGATGTAATGCAGGATCCACTAAGTATCTTGAAGCTAATTTTAATAGTGAATCGACATTCTATCGGCGATTCGCCGAACCTGACTGGCAAAATACCTAACACCATCGTCCCCAAATTGAATTTAAATAACTCAAAGGATCCCATTACACACACCTACACACAACATGATAAAATTACCATTACTACATTTAAACACAATCTCATGACGGTTTGCCCTTAAGAATGGCATCACCCGGTCTATCATTAGGCAAAACGTTGCACTTCATTCTGATTGGATTACTCAAACTTCACCTATTTCAAAATTTCACACACATAGAAAACATATTTCCCATTACTTTCAACAACCGGATCATATTCATGAATTCAATAGAAAAGGTAAACACAGTATTGAGACTAAAAGAATTAAGAACTATTGAGAAAATCAAGACAAGGGCAAGAAAACTTTTAACACAATGTAGGACTGCTTGCACACTTGAGCTTCAAAAGCTTAGATAATTCTCAAAAATGTCACTTTAAGGAATGTGTAGTAGAGGAAGGAAATGTTAGTGAAGTGAGTGTGTTAGTGAAAGGATGGAGAGGGTTTTATAGGTGAGAGGGGGAGGATTGATAGGTTGAGGAGATGGTGGAGAGTTAATGTTGGTGTGTTGGTGGGAAGTGGAAAGGTGTAAAGGTGGAAAAGTGGAAGGGTGGAAAAGAGAGAAATATGAGGAAGTGGGAATGTTGGGTAATGGAGAGTCAAAAATGGAATGGTAAAATGGTGAAAAAGGGGAACCAAGGGAATATTTGTAGAATAGGACGCCGTATATGGTATTTGGGATTCGGTGGGTCCGCTTTTCAATTTTCATTTAGAGACAAATCCATACCTCAACCAGTGCTACATGAGCGGTTCACCGAAGCACACCAGCGTTTTGTCGCTTTACTTTTCCTTTACTGGGTATTTGTGCCCCGTTCTCTATTTCTCTGTAGGCGACCCACCGACGGTTCACGAATTGGATCAGTGATCCACTGGTGACCCGCCGCTCAGGTTCCAAAGCTTTAGGTCCTCTGGGTTACATCGGCAACCCACCGGCAGTCCATGGTTTATCTTCAGTGGTTCGCCGATGGGTCCTCCGGTAATTTGATCCAAGCCCCAGCCTTCTGTTTTGCACTCATCTTGAATGACGGTTTGCACTTCTGGATTCGCGGCTTGCTGGTTCAGCGTCGTTCCTCTCTATGTCGTTTGTTTCTTTCTTTGTTCCTCACTTTATAGCTCCTACAAAAACAAAAACAATAAAGACATAAAACAATTTACTAAACACTTGGGTTGCCTCCCATGAAACTTCTTAGTTAATGTCGTGGCATGACGTAGATCTCATTCAACACCTCTTTTTCGATGGATCATCATCCGACTCTGTCTCCTTCAGCTCCAATCCCTTGTCCTCCTCCTTATTTTGCAACTCTTGTATTACCTTGCATCTGGGGTGGGGGAGGGGCGTTTCAGCTGATGGACACACCTTGAAGGTGACTTCCTCACCTCCAACTCGAAATTTTTGATCCCCAAGCTCCATGTATACCATGTCTCTCCGCGTAGATAACAACAGTCTTCCTAAAATAATGGGTACCTCAAAATCCATTTCGCAATCAAAGATTACAAAATCAGCAGGTAGGATAAACTTATCCAGTCTTACCAACACATCTTCTAACACCCCCACCGATTTTTTATTGACCTATCTGCCATGAGCAGCCTCATCGACGTCGGTTTTGTGCTTCCGAGTCCATATTTCTTGAAAATGAGTAGGGCAAGTAAATTTATGTTGGCACCAAGATCACATAGAGCTTTTTTAAACACACATATCTCAATTGTACAGGGGATTGTGAAAGCTCCTAGGTCTTCCCGTTTAGGGGAAAGGTTACTCATAATCAACGCACTACAATGATGCGTTTTCTCCCTGCTACCTGCATAAACCACCTTTTTCTTCTTTAACAATTATTTCATAAACTTTGCATCACCTGGCATTTTAAGAAGAGCATCCACTAGCGGTGTATTTATGGACAACTTGCTAAACATGTCAACAAATTTTCTAAACTGGTCGTCCTTCTTTTTCTTTCCCAAACAGTATGGGTAAGGAGGTGAGACTCTAGATTCAACCTTATCATCAATTGGGGCCTTCATGCCCGCCTCATCATTATCAGCCTGTGAGAGGATTTCATCATCCTTCCCCTCTCCTTCCTCTTCAATCTTATCCTCACTTCTTGGGGTCTATGACATTTTTGTCGAATTCAGCTTCCTCATCCTATTTTGGGTCATTAACCTCTTTGGGCTTCACCGGTGCATCTCCAATCACCTTGCCACTCCTTGTGACAATATCCATGTATTGACTCTCTTTCTTTGGATTAGGCATTGTGTCATTAGGAAGCATTCCCTTCATTCGAGGGTTCATTTGAGCCGACAAGTGATTTGTTTGGGCCTCCAAATGCTTGATGGAGGCTGAATGTGAACTCACTGTTTGGGAAAGGTTAGACACCTCCCCTCTTAATTCTTTGACCCACTCTCAGTTGACTCCACTTTCTTTAGAACTCTAGATAGCATTTCTTCAATTTTTGAGCTACTCACGTCACTTACACCCAGCTGACTGTGGGACCTTGCATTCCCATAGTATTTACCACCTTGGGCCCTGCTCCCATTACATGTTTAGTCATCAATTCCAGTTGTGTCATCATCTCAGAAAGATTCTCATCCAGCTCTTCATTACTTTTTTGCAACTCAGCTGCTAATACGTTTAAGCTGATCTCATGGGTAGACACATTTGTCTCTCGCATATGCCAAGCCCTATTGGTCCTTTTCATTCTGTCTAGAAGGGCTTTGGCCAACCCATATGTTTGATCCATAATAGAACCACCAGCTAGGTTGTTGGCCACAAACTTGTTGATGGAATCAAGGGCCCTGCATAAGCATTGGATAAGCACTCCATTTGATAGTCCATGATTCGGGCAAAGAGCAACCTCTTTTTGAACTTTAACCATGCCTTATGCAAAGGCTCTCCCGGTTCTTACCTGAAATTTGTGATATCGTCCCTCCACTTCAGCATCTTTGATGGAGGGAAAAAATGATCCAAGAAATCCTCGGTTAACTCTTGCTAAGATGTGGTACAACCCGGAGGGAGTTCCTCCAGCCACATTGTTGCCTCCCTCATCAATGAGAAAGGAAAGAGTATCAACCGGATTGACTCTTTGCAAATATTTGTAATAATGAAGGGTTGGCATATCTCGAAGAAGTTTATCAAATGCCAATTTGCGTCCTCACTTGGTTTACCGCCTAAGAGTTCCTTCATTTGAAACAAATGCAGTGTGGTGCTCGTGACATGAAATACCGCATTCGCTACCGTCGGTGGTAGGTGAATGGCTCCTGCAATTTCTGGCATCACTAGATTATCCTCTTTATGCTCCATGTTACCTTCCATTGAGCTATCCCCTGCTTGGGAGTGATGACTCATGTGGTTGAAAGATCCTAACAAACACAGCAAACTCACGTCAAATATCTACGATGCAAAACTATTTCAACTTAAAAATCAGTACAAGAATATCAAGCGCTAGTCCCTGGCAACGACGCCATTTTTTATAACTTCCAAAATATATCCTTCATGCAAAGAATATACACGGTCGAAGTATCAAAACAAGTAACCCGACGAGGGTCGGGGTTGAATATAATAAGGACTAGTAAATGATAGTTACAAGTGTCGGTTGAGAAATTTAAGTTAACTTGCACCACGTAGAATTAACATAAAAACAAATAAATGGGGGAATTGAAATTTGCAGTGAATTGTATTTTGTGATTTAGTGGAATACAATAGCAAGAACAGAAAAGTTGTCAACAAGAGTGCGAAAGGCTAGAGGTGTGGTGTAGATGATATACTAACTAGATTGAGACATGTTAGGTCATCTTATGAGATCAACAACTGTAAATAATCTCGAGAAGTGGGTAATTACAGCTTTGCAGCCTTATAACTACCTCTTACTAGAGTTTTTTCAAACCTATAGCTACGATTTATCTCAATCCCGATTAGATTTGGATAAGCAACTGCACTAATTTTTAGCTATTAGCTACTAATAAGGAATGAGACTACAATTTTAGCTATTTCTAGCTTAATTTCACAATCTCTGATCCATACCCACCATTAAATTCTCTTCTAATACTTAATTATTCTTTTAAAAGCAACAATCAAGCAAGAATAAATAGACCCATATCATAATTAATTATTCTTCCTTTATAGATTGAAGAGAATCTAACAGATTTACAGTTAGTTAAGCAATATGAAGATGACTCTAGCAATACTCACTCTAATTAAGTATTCATCATCACACACCTATAGTTAATAAAATAGCTACTCATGGTTAAGAAATTCAAAAGCATATTCATTAATAACTTCACTGAATTTAATAGTAAGGGTAATAAAATCAAATTCACAAAATAGTCTCCAACAATGGATGAAACTTACTATTACAGAGAAGAAGTAGAGAAGAATAATTTTTCTTAGTTTACCAATTAAAATCTCCCTATCTTTGCTAAGAGAATGTTCTAAAGCTCAAAAGGGAAACAATGATGTGATATTCTATGCTCTCTCTCTCCCTCTCACCTAGTATACAGTACTTCCTCTACTATTTATATCCTGAAAAGTAGGGAATCTGTTATATCTTTTCCCGTCCTGGACAATTATACCCTTGAGCACCATTCTGGGATCGGAGGAGACACCGGTGATTTGCCGGTCCCAATTTGTGAAGAACCGTCTGTCTTATATGATCCTTCACTTAAATCCAGTGAGAATCAGCGATTCATCCATTGTTTAGCTGATACCAATCTGTGAACCGCTGGATCTTTATGTTGCTTTCCAGAAAACTTGGTGTATTTTGGCGACTAGACCAGCGAGTCGCCATTGGCCACTCACAATTCGCCAGGGCATTGTTCCTAAAAGGCAATGATAATCGGCCTTTGGACGGCGTTTTGCCGGTTTGATCGGTGGATCGCCGATTTGCTCTCATTTCCTTCTTTCTTCATTCTTTCTCTTTTCTACACATTTAGGCATCTGCACACAACAAAGGCCAAAAGGGCATAAAATCCATATAATCAACTAAAAAACTAAGCAAAAAACCCATGTTTAAGAGCCTAATGAGTTGGTTAATTACCAACTCATCACTCCCAAAGACATGCATTTGCTCTCCACCGTTTATCAACAATGTTGAACCATCGTATGGTGACGAAGCTGAATGCAATAATACATGCAAAAATCTGAAAACATAATATGAGGAGCCTTCGCTCAAACCATACCACAAGCTGAAAATAATGAGAATCTTGACTCCAAAACCATGTGGTAAGCAATTCATAAAATCATAAGACATATTTGATTATATGGGCTTGCCCAATACTTTAACATGCTTGAAATCAACTTGATTCACTTTGAAAACATGAGTATGAACATGGGTATTTTGAAATCATACGTTCTTCATAAACATCTCATCATACTTGAACTCATAACTCATAGATCTCAACTTTCATGAACATTCATGGATGGACATCATAGTTTCAAAAACTTGAAAACATAATTTATAGTTTAAAACATTGTAAAATCTACCCATTCATCATAATTCATCCTTTCAAACATGACTAGATCATACCCATGATTAAAACTTAGGAATTCATGCATTGGGTAAAACCCCATGGAATCATCAATTAGAACATCATGAATTGAGAGGGAATTGGGCATGGGNGAATCATCAATTAGAACATCATGAATTGAGAGGGAATTGGGCATGGGTGTGGACAATTGTACCCATTCATAGCCTTACATACGTGAAAAGATCTTATTTTTACCATTTCCTTGATTTCCCAAAGAGAAATGAGGAAGAACTTTGAAGAAAACTAGACTTGATCACCTCTCCAACCCCTAAGCTTGCATGCATGAATTAGAATAAGCTTAGAATGACTTAACCCTTCTTAAAAAACTCCATTCTAACCTTAAAATGATGTAGCTTAGGCCTTAGGGATGCAGGAATTACAAAAACGCCCTTAATAAACTTGCAGGCAAAAACAAGCTTCCAGTCCAAATGAGGGATTGGATGAGTTGTCGTCCCTGACCACGACTCAAGGCCGCCTCTTTTCATCTTCACTAGAAATTACATCATGATTGTCACCATGAGGTACTTAACAAATTGTTACCAGTGACAACAACTCGTGGTCACCTCCCGTCCTTTTCACTGCCAAAAATCACTTGGGGGGTCACCACGGGAGACACCACCACTCGTGGTGTACTTGACATGTCGTGGTGACCAATCTGTTAGGTACACCACCCAAACGTTCCAACATTCAACCAACCCTTGACCACGGCTCACATGACGACTCGTGTTGTTGACCATGACTCGTGGTCACCTCAACTCCCAAATTTTCAACCAAGCCCCAGCCTCTGCCCATGAGTCACTTAACGACTCGTGCGGTTCCTGAGGGGACACTGGACGATTCGTCCTGTGGCCTGGTAAAAAAATTTCTATTTTTATTGGTTTCAACTCCTGGGTCTGATCTTAGGGCTTATGGGATATAACATAAGCCAAATGTGCTGGTGGAGCTGCTTACTTAGTGGCTGTGTCATGGCCTCTATTTTGGCCTTGTTTGGTTGAAGGGCAGTCTCTAAGAAGATATTCGGGCTTACCACACCCAGAACAAGCACCTGACCCTGCTAGGCACTCACTGGGGTTCTTCCTGCCACATTTGTCGCAAACTGGCATGCTGGGCTCCCCTTTCCTTTAGAGCCTTATGTATTTCCCCTCTGATCACACCTAGATCTGGATGAAATATTGGCTAATGATGGCACTGGGGATGTGATCTCTGGTGGAACTGCTAATGATGTCCGCCACAGAACCTCTATTGGGAAAACCCAAAGCTGCCTGTCCTTGCTATCTTGGCCTCTATCTCCTTTTCCTTCATTCAATCCGCCTCTATCTATTGGGAATATATAACCAATCAATAGAAGTCTAAATCACTATTCAACATTGTGGTCCTGCACTCCTTAACCTGCGAATCTGACACTCCATACACAAATATGCTCATACGGGCTCTTTAATCTGCAACCATCTCCGATGCATACTTGGATAGCTGGGTGAACTCCAAGGTGTACTCTTGCATAATCATATTGTTCTGCCTCAAGTTGACGAACTCCGCCGCCTTTTTTTCCCTCAAATCCCTAGGGAAAAATCTGTCTAAGAAGGCATTCATGAACTCATCCCAACTTACGGGAATAGTGCCCACTACTTTACTATCCCTCCAGTGACGGTACCAAAAATAAGCAACCCTCTTCAGCTGATAGGAAGCGAAGTTTGCACTCTCTTCTACTATCACCCCCATAATCTTGGTGATCTTCTATATCTCCTCAATAAACTCATGCGGGTCTTAACCCAAGGAACTCAAGTGGGTTTATCTTGTGGAAGTCTCGAACTAGAGCCACTACTGCGTTCTCATTCTGAGGGACATGGGCCACCGCCTGCTGGTTCACCTGAGTGGTCAAAGCCTTGGCCAACATCTGAAAGGCTATTCTAAACTCAGCATGAGAGACCTGCTCGGGCAAAGGACCTACTGGTGCTGGCAAGGCTTACCGATGCCTATCTCCATTGCCATCTTCATGGCCATTTTCATTTTCGTTCTACTACCATTTACTCGTCATGGAGGCATGATTCTGCAAATGCGTATAGCACGAGTTAGATGGATAGAGAGGTACTTCACACACAACTTAGATCATTAAAGAAGGAAAATTTCCTAAAAAATCTTATAGTCTCTCCCCTGTAAGTGTGGCGCGCTTCACACTGATGGAAAAGACTCTACTCAACACAGCTTTCAGACACCCTAGGACATTCTATACCTTCGCTTTGATACAATGTTTTTCACGACCTTAACATAGGTCCATACTGAGACACGGAACCTAGAACTACGAGTGGCTCCAAGTCGACCCATGGCATGAACAACACGAGTCGTGGTGTCCCTCATGGTTACCATTGTTGAGAATTTCCAGTGTAGGCGAAGAGAGGAGGACCACGAGTCGTGGTGATTGGGCATGAGTCAACCAGTCCCTTATGGGGACTGGCAGTATGTTCTTCCCTACGAATATATTAAGGGATTTTCCATAATTCCTTAGTTCCTAAGGCCTAAGATACGTCATTTTAAGCTCAGAATAGAGTATTTTAAGAGGGTTAAGTTCATTCTAGCCTATTCACTTCCATGCATGCAATTCTAGAAGCTCCTAAGGGTGATCAAGCCTAAATTCCTCAAGTTCTTCCCCAAATTTCCATTGGGCAATAAAGGGAGTTATGAAATCAGATTTATACATGTATGTAAGGCTATGAATGGGTGTATCCATCCACACCCATGCCCAATCCATCTTCAATTCATGAAAATTCTAGTTGATGACTCTATGTGGTTTTAACCCAACATGTGAATTCTCTAAGTGTTAATCATAGCTATGATCTAATCATGTTCCTAATGTTGAGTTATGATTAATGGGCATATTTTACAATGTTTTCAATTATAAATTATGTTTTCAACTTTTATAAATTATGATGCCCATCCAAGAAAGTTCATGAAAGTTGAGATCTATGATATATGTATTCAACCATGATGTGATGTATATGAAGAAAGTATAATTTCGAATTACCCATGTCTATGTTCATGTTTCCGATTGATCAATCCCATATGATCAAGTATGTTTCATGAATTTATCTAAATATCATGTATTAGATTACCACATAGATTTTGGAGTCTAGACTCCCACTATTTTCAGCTTGTGGTATGGTTTGAGCCCAAGGCTCCTTATGTTATGACTTCAAATTTATGCATGTATGTTATGAACCAGCTTCGTCATTAGACAATGGTTCAACTTCGTTAAAAAATAATGGAGAGCATATGCATGTTTTTGGGAGTAGTGTCTAGCACCGAGTAGGATAAGGGTCAGTCAACCCTATGCCTTAGAACTACGCGCCAATGCATGCATGTTCAGATTATTTGGGACCTCCCTTGGAAGCTTCCCCTGCCCCTAAAAGGCCTTCAGCTTGATATCTATATCATGGTAGCTAATAACTTCCAAAATACACTCCTCTTTTACGAAAGATTGTAAAAGGTCGTTCTATCAAAACAAATATCCCAACGAATGTCAGGGTTGAATCCCACAAAGAATTAAGTCTATAATTCAAGAGTTATGAACTAATTCAAACTAGAGTGCATAATTGTTCAACATTTGAAGAGTATAATTAGGGGGAAATTAAAAGAGAAAATAATTATCTAATTCTAAACAAATACTAATTGGGGGGAATTCAAATTGAAGCAATCACAAGTGAAAGGCTAGGGGCATTCTATAGATG
>JACEIK010007617.1:0-72938 GCA_018107945.1 Datura stramonium | reverse complement strand
TATCAGAGCAGGTCGTGTCCCAGGGAGTCTGCAAGCCGTGTTAAGTAGAGTTTTGTCTATAGATGTGTTGTGCACCACATACTATAGGCAGGAGGCTGCGAGGCATGATAGGATGGTTACTCTTTCTTCTCATTCAGTCGTGCCATAGAGAGGTACAGTATAGGGTTGAGTCCCTAAAACTTATCATATTCTTTGTCTACAGATAAAGATGGCAGACCAGCGGCACCCAGCCACAGGTAGAAGATTAGATACAGCAGCAGGAGAAGGCACCAGCAGGATGCCTCAGTTTCATTCAGAGTCAGCCTGATCTGAGGGTGATATAGAGGCTTCATCACAGCCCTCTCAGCAGTCCCCCTCACATCAGGAGCCGTTTGGCACAACACCGCCTCTGATAGCTCCTGTACCTACGCCATCAGGCCAGGAAGTTCGCAGAGCAGTGGTTATGTTGGCACAGATGATGGCCACACAGCGCCAGTCAGTGCCACTTGTAGCAGCAGAGCCATCAGGTGGATCAGGTAGTTCAAGGGTCAGGGAATTTTTGGCACTGGGTCCCCCACAGTTCACAGGGTCAGATCAGGCAGAGGATCCCCAGGATTTCTGATCACGGGAAAAAATATAGGTCCCGTGATACACTTTACAACTTAAATGAGTCGTGTTTTCTAAGCTATTTGATACATTTTCATGTGATTTTATATAAATGAGTAGTGTTTTCTAAGCTATTTGATACATTTTCATGTGATTTTATATAAAAGTGAAGATAAGTGCTAACCAACATGATTAGCTTTGTTTTGTAGGTTTTTGATGACTTTGAGGAGCTAAATCATGAGTTGGTGAAGTAGAGGCTTGAGACGGAACTAACACGCAAACGTCGGCACGTGCCACGCGGTGCAGGCTGCCCAAGACAGCCCCTGCCGCGCTGGCAACGTGCCACGGCAGGGTGGCACCGCGACAGGCCACAACGCGCGCCTTGAAGCGTGCCATATGCCATGCTCAGGCAGGGTGCTGTGTGGCCGAGGCCAGGGCGATTTTAAAGCCTCGCGCTCGGGCCGTGTCACTGAGGCAATGCTCCGCGTTACACTCCGTGACACGTTGCTTGTTATTCCGGGACAAATTTCTACTATTATAAATAGCACACTTAGGTTTATTTTCACATATTCTGACTTGGTGGAGCAAGAACGTGGTTACAGGCAGCTTTTGAGGACGAAACTTCAGGGTTTTTCTTTTCTTTCTTCTTTCCTTTTCAATTGCTTGTATGATTAACACTCGTTTAATGATGTTTAATCCACAAATGAGTGGCTAATTCTCCTTCTTGCTGAGGTTATGAACTTGGTGTTGAAATGTAATTATTGATTGCTGGTTTATTTTCTCTTTTTCTTCCATGGTTGTTCTATTTAATTCTTGTTCTTACTACATTAATGTCTGGCCAATGTTAATGTAAATCCAAAAAGTCCGGTTTCTGCCCGAGAGGTAAGAACAAAGTTGGGACACCAGAGAGATATGATCTTTTCTTGGTTTAAAATTGGGAATTGATTTACCTTCGGGATAGAAATATACCCCAAATGATAGTCGCAGGGGAACCGATTTCGTATAGCTAGAACTTGAATTTCTCTTATCACGAAAATGTAGGTGGAAGGTTCATGATTCTTAAGTTGGGTTAAATACGAGAGTTTTAATCCATAGGTAGTTCACTAGCAACCGGAGGAAAAGATAAACCACGTAAATTGATAGTTCGTTTCTTCACTTGTTCTTCGTAACCTCAAAGATGCTCTTTCATAGTTAAGACTCAATTGTATAGATAGTTTAGTTTAGCATAAAAATATATTTTCGAAAATATAAAAACTTATTTACACTGTGTCATCATTGTTATAGTTTTAGTAAATTAACACTGGAAAAGGTTTTACCCCGTAGTCCAGTCCTTTTGGGTTCGACATTCCGGTTCCTTAAAAGAGCCACTATATTACGCTGTTACAACCTGCACACTTGCGGCTCATCAAGTTTTTGGCGCCGTTGCCGGGACTGGCAATTGGTAAAAAATTTCTTAAGTGTTAAAATAATGTCATCAACATAAATATCAAGTATAATAAATAACTTTTAATTATTATGTTAAATTAAAATATAAATTAAAAATATTTTTATCATTTTGGATACCCTTCTTGACATGACATCTTGAACATAAATGGTTTAGATGGTGAATACCATACTTTGATGAGTCTTGTCTGATCTTCGGAGGACACCACTTGTGGCACCATAACACGTGTAACATATGTGGTGGTCAAGAAGACCATTGGGATGGTTGTCTCAATGCATACTCCCATCCCCCGAACCCCTACTATGATCCTTCTGTGTTTTTTCTAAATATAGGCATGATGAAAATGAGGGACTTGGGACGCCAAGCCGAATAGAAGACATGCTAAAGATGCTTGAGCAAACAGAAGCAACGAGGGAGGGTGATGAAGCAATGAGAATTCAGCT
The DNA here is from genome assembly GCA_018107945.1 of Datura stramonium. Classification (NCBI taxonomy): domain Eukaryota; kingdom Viridiplantae; phylum Streptophyta; class Magnoliopsida; order Solanales; family Solanaceae; genus Datura; species Datura stramonium. The sequence goes on along the minus strand of JACEIK010007617.1, from coordinate 70,466 downwards.
ATAGAGAATGGAGAAGTGCTAGAAAGGATGAGCTTTAAATTCACGGAGATGATTGCTGAGGCTGAAGCTTGTGATCAATTGCAAAATAGCTTGTAGGCAATATTCAAGAGGAACTACAAGAGGAAGACAAGGGTGAATTGTCAAATGAAGCCTGACATTTAGAACCTCTTGAGTGTCCCCGTGAGGAGCTCATACTTGTAGAAATCCATTTAGGGAGAAGAATAGAGATACAAATATTTGCAAATACACTGGAGAGATAGATGTTGATGCGAAGGAGAGGTATACAAGCAAGGGGCCAATTGCATTACAGTTTCGGAACTAGCGTGCATTGGACCACTGAAGCATTTCCTCTACCTTGAGAGTGGTGGACGACATTGAAATGGAGGCTTCCAAGCCAGGAGAAATGTCTAGAGGAGGACCAAGTCCCATATATTCTGAAATTTGTTGAGCCCAATAGACAAAATGACTTCGCTTACTTAAGGGCCAATAAGTGCAAAAGGCAACCTCTACAACTTGGTCCTTACAATTTATCACCACCACCCCTAGAACATAAGAGAAAATTGAGAAGAAATTAGGGTGAGATTCATATCCTCAAGGTGGAGGAAAAGCGACGAAACGCACACGCCGCCGCGACGTAAAATTAGGCGCTGCTTGGGAGGTAACCCATGGGTACCATAGGTACCATTTAATTTCGCATTTGTTATTGATTTTAATTTTTTTAATTTTTTGTTGTTTTTGGTGGAGTTACACAGATGGAGGGGAAGTCCAGTACCCGTGGAGGAGGAAGGTAACAAGCGTGGAAAAGAAAAGGGGGCTGGAACACCCACTTGTGCAAATTTGAACGAAAGCAAGCTGTTGGCTAGGCTTAAAGGCCTCACGGAGTATTTATCACCCTTTAAATTTTAATTTGATGCTATGAGGACATAGCATGATTTAAGTGTGGGGTGAGAAATTTCCTCTTGGAAATTTCAAAAATTTCTGTGCTTAACAAATTTTTGCAGAATAGAATGCGATGGAAGAAAAAATATTTTGGAGAAATTTAAAAATTTTTGTGAGTCAAGCATGAATTCATAACCCGTTGGTTTTTCTTGTCGGTTCTTTTTCCGACGGGGGGTCTGTGAACCGAGGAATAAATTTTATTTTTCTTTATTTTTATTTGTTTCTATATAATGTTTTTAGTCAAAGTTAGGGACTGTTTCCGATGATGGAATGGATGACGACCGTCTTGAGGAAATGAGTCAATAGGTTGTTTAGAACTGTATAGTTGCTTCATGCTTGATATATTTTTGGTGTGTTATGAATTATTTGAGATGCAAGTATGTTTGTGAGTTGTAAACAATGAACTGTATAATTTGTTTGAGAAGATCGTGAAGCTCTTAACTGACTCCGATATGACAAAGCTAATTAAATTTTAGATTAGCTGAGAGAATCATGAATGTGTCTTGATTTGACATGTGCAATGAGTGTAAGGTTTTTGGAGTATTCTCTGTGTTATTGTGGAATGTCCAGAACTTGCCTGGTGTGTGTATGAAGTGAAATAAGGATGTGAATTGTAGGGAGATGATTTAGGCATTTCTTTGAATTAACCTAATCTTTATCCCTGCTTTTACCTACCTTGAGAAATTAATCCTAGTAAGCCCTGCTGAGCCTTGAGCCTATTCTTTGATAGCTGCAACATAAGCCTAAACCTTTCTTTCATTAACCTTGAATTTGACCCAAAGCTCCTAAGCGCTTGAAGAAGAAAAATCGGAAAGAGTAAAGGAGTGAGGAGAATGAAAAGAAATGAAAAGTAGCAAGTTGTAGAAGTTGAGAAAAGGTCGAAGGTGCACTTGTGTAAAGAGGGTTGATTACTGTTAAGGAGTAAGAAAACAAATGAATGAAAAATTATTTATGCAACTCCTTACTAATGAGCTAAAAGTGCCTAAAAGAAATGGGGAGCAAAAGAGGAAAAATAAAAACTACCAAGGATAAAGAGGCGAAATAAGGAAGGAAGTTCACAATGAGGGAGTGATGTATAGAAAGCGCTTAGGGAAGATAGTCACTATTACTGATCACAATAGTACCTACTACACTCCGAGTTAGATTACAACCTAAAAATTCCTAATTGATCTTACATTCGCACCAAATTAGTGGAATACAACACTAAGGGCAAGCTTATGGGTCATTACATGGTACATGTGAATTTTTTGTGAGAGTGAGTGAAATTTGATTATGTTCCCACACATGTTGTGATGTAAAAATTATTTTTGGCAAAGCGATGGGTAAACTTCCTTTCCGTGAGGGCACATGTTTAATGAAGGATAAAATTCATGTGGGATTTCTTAATCAGTTGATTGACATGAGTTTGCTAAGATTGAGAGTCGATTCTTGAGGCTGAGAAGTCTTAACATAGTTGTATTTCATAGCATGTTTTATTTTTAGCTTGTATCTTAAATAATCATCACAGCCGTAATTTGAAGTATCTTGATAGATTAGCTATGTGTGAGTCTTTATTCACATGAGATGTAAAAAGGTTGTTCGAGGACGAACAAGATTTTGCGTAGTTGTGATCACGGGAAAAAATATAGTCCCGTGATACACTTCTTACAACTTAAATGAGTCGTGTTTTCTAAGCTATTTGATACATTTTCATGTGATTTTATATAAAAGTGAAGATAAGTGCTAACCAACATGATTAGCTTTGTTTTGTAGGTTTTTGATGACTTTTGAGGAGCTAAATCATGAGTTGGTGAAGTAGAGGCCTGGAGACTAAGAAACACGCAAACGCTTTCTAAGCAACGTGCCATGGCAAAGCGCCTAAGACAAGCTCCCCGCCGCGCTGGCAACGTGCCACGGCAGGGTGGCACCGCGACAGGCCTTGCACAACGCGCTGCCCTAGAAGCGTGCCACGCTGCCAACGCGGCAGGGTGCTGCCAGGTCGAGTTTCGGGGCGATTTCCCGAAAGCCTCACAGTGCCAGCCGTGTCACGGAGGCAATGTTCCGCATTACACTCCCGTGACACGTTGCTTGTTATTCCGGGACAAATTTCTACTATTATAAATAGCACACTAGGTTTATTTTCACATATTCTGACTTGGTGGAGCAAGAACGTGGGTTACAGCATGGAGGACGAACTTTAGGTTTTTTCTATCTCTTTCTTCTTCCTTTCAATTGCTTGTATGATTAACACTCGTTTAATGATGTTTAATCCACAAATGAGTGGCTAATTCTCCTTCTTGCTGAGGTTATGAACTTGGTGTTGAAATGTAATTATTGATTGCTGGTTTATTTTCTCTTTCTTCCATGGTTGTTCTATTTAATTCTTGTTCTTACTACACAATGTCTGGCCAATGTTAATGTAAATCCAAAAGTCCGGTTTTCACCTGAGAGGGCAAGAAATTGAAAGTTGTGAATTGGTAGGATATGACTTTTCTTGGTTTGGGAAAATTGGGAATTGATTTACCTTCGGATACAGAAATATACCCGAAAGTCGTATTAGTCGTGGGAAAACTGATTGTATAGCTAGAACTTGAATTCCTTCATCACGAAAATGTAGGTGGAAGGATTATGATTCTGGTTAAATACGAGAGTTTTAATCCATAGGCGTGAGTTCCGACTAGCAACCGGAGGAAAAGATAAAACCACGAAATTGATAGTTCGTTTCTTCACATGTTCTTCGTATCCTCAGCATGCTCTTATCCATAATTAAGACTCAATTGTATAGATAGTTTAGTTTAGCATAAAAATATTTTTAATTTTTTCTTTTTAATAGTAACGTTTTAATGTTTTTATATTATTAATTTTATAATTATTAAATTAACACTTGAAAAGGTTTCCAATTTCGTAAAGTCACAAATTCTTGTGGGTTCGACATTCCGGTTCTTAAAAAGAGCTACTATATTACTTGTACAACCCGTACACTTGCGGGCTCATCAATTTCCTAGATCAAATGTAGAAAATTTTCCGGGTTATGCATGTGACTCCTACAGAATCAGTTGAGCTGGCAAGAGCCAAGGCGGGACATAGCCGTATTATGGTACGAGAGTTGGGAAAGGTCTCGAGGGAGAGATGTTGCCCCTCCAACCTGGTCCAACTTCTCGGAGGCCTTTCTGACTGTTACTTGCCATGGAGATCCGGCAGGCTCGGATGGATCAGTTTTTGCATTTGAGCAGGGGCGAGGAGCGTACGAGAATATGCTTTACAATTTGATTCCTTAGCCCGCTATGCTCCAACTTGTGATACTATGTCGTCCGGTTCACAGGTCATTATGGGTCTGAACCCAGAATACATTGAAGACAATGACGGCTACGTTACGAGAAATATGGTTATTGCCCGAGTACAGGCCTTTGCCCACTATTGAGGGCCTTAGACGCAACAACGTGACAAACAAATCAGAAATAACGCCACAGAGACAGACTAGACAGAAGTCAGAGGAAGGTTCAGAGAGGACTCAGGCACCGGTTGCTGGAACAGACCCCCTAGGACCTCAAATCCCCCACTCACAGCAGTAGCGGGGTAGATTTTTCATCGAGGGCCGTTTCGAGTCTCGGTGGCAGTTCTCGAAAAGTAGATTCCCGCAGCAGAGAAGGGGAGAGAAGAGCAGACCACACTCCCACCCTGCCCTAATTGCGGGCCGACCTCACACCGGAGCTTGTAGATATGGCTCAGGATGTTATATATGCGTGGCAGGAGGGGCACCGGATGAAAATTGTCCGGCCAAAGGGGGCAAGAGAGCAGTAGATAGTCGTGACAGGGATCCGCGTGTGGCCACGAGCCCAGCAGCCTCGGCAGGGAATAGGCCTCCTCAGGCTCAGCAGGTAGAGGCCGAGGTAGATCAGAGCCTTCCAGTTCAGGTACGGGCCTGCCGTACCTATGCATTACCAGGAGACAGGACTCAGAGGCGTCTCCATGTGGTAACAGTATGATGACTATCCGTTCATGCCCCGCTTAAGTACCGATTGATCCAGTGGTCCACTTTATCCTATATTACCCCATTTGTGGCTCGAAAGTTTAATGTCGCACCAGAGTTATTACAGCAGCCCTTTTTAGTATCCACCTCGTCGGTGACTTAATATATCTAGTAGAATTTATCGAGGGGTGTACAAAAGAGAGTGTTGTTAATCGCGTACTGGGCGTAGATCCGCAGAGTTAGAATGATTGATTTCGATGCTATTATGGGTGTGGACTGGTTAGTGCCGTGCTATGCTGAATGTAGAATGTTCACCAAGATTTGGTCTGATTCCCACTTTCCAAGGGAGGCAGTGCGAGAATGGAAAGGCACAGCTACGCTGTAAGGTAGGTTTATTTCCTACCTTCAGGCAAGGAAATTGATAGCTAAGGGATGTATTTACCACCAGGTCAGAGGTTCAGGATGTTCAGATAGAGTCTGACACTCCAATCCGTTCCAGTGGTTAATGAATTGCCCGATGTATTTCTGCATTTGTGCTACCTCGGGTATTCCCTGTGAGAGGGAAATAGATTTTGCAATTGACTTGGTGCCAACAGGCACGCAACCATATCAATTCCTCCATATCATATGGCTCCTGCAGAACTCAGGAGTTGAAGGGACAGTTGAAAGATTTTCTAGATCAAGGGTTTTATTAGGCTGAGTACTCTGACCGTGGGGTGCGCTCGCTCTATTTGTGAGAAAGAAAGATGGCTCGCTCCGTATGTGAATAGATTACCGGCAACTCTGAATAAAAAGTTACAATAAAGAATAAGTATCCGCTTCCCAGAATAGATGATTTGTTTGACTGTGCTACAAGGGGACAGATATTTTTCTAAGATTGACTTGCGGTCCTGATATCATCGTGTTCGTGTTCGTGAAAGAGACATTCCCAAAATGGCTTTGTGACCCGATATGGACACTTTGAATTCCTAGTTATGTCCTTTGGGTTGACGTGAATGCCCCAGCAATATTTATGGACCTGATGAATAGCACCTCAGACCATACCTGGACCTGTTCGTGATAGTGTGTATTGATGATATTCCTCGTGTATTCCCCCATTTCTCCGAGGTAGACCACCAGACTCATTTATGGACAAAGGCTCCGCATTCTCAAATGGACCGTCATCATATGCTAAGTTCTCCAAATGTGAATTCTGGTTGAACTCAGTAGCCTTCTTGGGACATATTGTGTCGGATGCTGGTATACAGTGTTATACGCAGAAAATAGCAGCAGTAAAACATGGCTTAGACCTACCACTTCCGATCAAGTCCAGCTTTCTTCCGGGGTTAGCGATATTATAGGAGATTTGTTGAGGGATTCTCTACTATAGCAACACCTCTGACTAAGCTGACGTAGAAAACAGTAAAGTTTCAGTGGACAGAGGCATGTGAGCAGAGCTTTCAGGAGTTAAAAGATAGTTAACCCTCCGCCCAAAGTGTTAGCATTGCCGAAGGTACAGGTTTATTCTGTATTGGTGACGCATCGTATTGGGTTGCTGTGTGTTGATGCAGCATGGTAAGGTGATTGCGTATGCTTCCGCATACCTGAGGAAACAAGAAAAGAATTACCCTACCCACGACCTGGAGTTAGCCGCAATGATCCACGCCTTAAAGATATAGAGACATTACTTGTATGGCGTCCATGTGGATATTTTCACGCATCATAAGAGCCTGCAAACATATCTTCACCCGTGAGGGAGTTGGAATCTGCGACAGCGTCGTTGGTTGGAGTTATTGAAAGATTGCGCGATATCTCTGTATCATCCGGGAAAGCCAACGAGTAGCAGATGCTCTAGCCGTAAATCCATGGGAAGTTTGGCGTATTTTGCAGCCCGAAAGGCAATGTGAGTTGGTCAGTGAGATACATCAATTAGCCGCCTCTAGCCGCTCGTAGCAGAAACAGAGGACAACAGAGCGGTAATTCAGAACACCGTCGTGTCATCATTAGTTGTGGAAGTAAAAGAATGGCAACATGAGGATCCTGACCTGGATCCAGCTTAAGGACAGAATTCAGTAGGGGAAAGCGCCAGATTTTCGATAATCGAGGATGGAGCGCTCGCGATGTAAAGGCCACCTGTTCCAATATTTGAAATGCCACAGATGATATGACTGAGACATTACGCCAAGGCTCACCCCGGCGTGATGAAATGTACCAAGGATATCAAGGAATTTACTGGTGGCCAAGAGCGAAAAGAGAAATTGCCACTTGTAGCCTGCCAGCCTTGTCACAACAAAAGCCGAACACTGCAGGCCGGGTTAACTCAGATTGCCTCTCTGGAATGGAAGCAAACATGGATTTGGTAGCAGGATACCTCCTGGGTACCAGACAGGCACGATTCTTATGGGTGATAGTTACAGGCCGATAAAATCACCATTTCCCTCGCTGAAAGCTACTTTCCTTCGGCCGAGATTATGACATTTGTATATCGTGAGAAATAATGATATTAATGAAGTGCCAGAGCCCAGTTATTTTCAGATAGAGGAGCACATTTGTTAGATTTTGGCAGTCGTTTCATAGAGGTTCTGGGACTACAGATTAACTTGAGCACAGCACTCCACCAGACAGATGGGACGCCGAACGCACAGATGTTTTCGAGATTATATATACGCAGCGTGTGTGATGATTTTGGAGGTAGTTGGGATGATATTTGCCGTTAATTGAGTTTGCTTATAATAATATTATCACTCAGCCATCCAGATGGCGCCCTTGAAGAAGAAGGAAGTGAAAATGTAACATGAGTTGGCTGGACTCTGAAGGGAGAGTCACAAGCTGCATTAGCCAGACATTGTCCAACAGTCAGAGGAGAAGGTAAAGCTTATCAGAGAATTTGCCTACTGACTTGCAGAGCCGCCAGAAACATTGCAGATGTGCGGTGCAGAAACTGGTTCTGATGTGAATGATCGGGTATTTTAGTATCTCCGATGAAGGGGTGATGAGATTCGAAGAAGGTAAGCTCAGTCCGAGATTTGTTGCCTTATCAGATTCATCGAAGAAGGTTGCGGCATATGAGTTGAACTTGCCTGGCAGAATTAGAATCCAGTTCATCCAGGACCTAGAGGAGATGACTTGGGAGGTGATAAGAGAGGCCAGATATCCTCACTTATTCCAAGCATAGTTGTAGCCAAGAGGTATGTTAGTATTGTTCTCTTATGCAGTGCCTTATAGTATATACAGGCGAAGTGATCGATCTTACCCGTGTCATGTGAGTACTATATATTGTGTAGAGTACCTATATTGACTTTTCGCATTTCAGGTTTGGAATAGTCCATATTGCTGTGGAACCCGCCGAATTTTCTAGAAATGTTGAGTAAGCTGAGAAGTCCTATAGCATTCGAGGACAAAGTTTTAAGGGGGAGAATACACTCGAGTTCTCGACGCATAGATGGCCTATCAGCATGTTGGTTAAGAGTTTTTGAAAGCCATACATGCTAAAGACCTGAGAAAGACCGGACAAGAAACCGAACCATCGCGGAAGTGAGCCAGGCAGAGCCCCTACGCGATGGCAACGTGTCACGAGGGAGTTTCGCGTTGGCTCCATGACACGTTGTTCGCCCAGCATTGGTATGTGTGCTTCCACTTCGGTTTATTTTCATTAAAATATTATAATTTCCAAAACCTGACGGAGAACAGAGGAAGGCGTAAGATATTTATAATTTTTGACATTACGCCATTAAACGCGGTCTGGGGCCTCACTAACTCAGATACCGAAGGTATTAGCAGCAGGGAGCATTCTTGGCTGCATTTTAGTTTGATGAGCTCGCTGGCAAATCGTCGTGCTATCAAGGTAAGTGGAATTGCTCCAAATTAACAATAATGCTTCCTAGCCTTAAAGTGCCTTCTGAACTTTCGAGAAATAGCAGTTTAGTGACCATCTTCGATAAGCCAAAGTTTGGACTATAAAATATATCGAAATGATGTTTCTTTCAGAAAATTGGTGTATTCCCACCTTCGACATATAATGTGAGTTGGGAGAAATAGCTAGAGTACACGAGCTTCGTCTGTTAATGGATAACCTCGGAGTTAAGGTATGTAAAGTCAGCTTTCCGGCCAGTTAGCAACTCTAGCCTAGCATAATACACAAACTCCGTATTGAGAATTCCCGGAGTTGAATATTGAGTTTGCGGCCTGACAAACTACTTGCCTTGTTATATCAGGGATTCAGTCCGAAAAGTTGCAGCTGGCACAAATGGCGCAGTTATCATTTTAGACTCAAAAGATAGTTTCCGCATGTGCTTAGCAAGATAGCTTTTTTTTAGAATTTAATATGACATATTTTTAGAATAAAAGTTGGTAAGTAAATTTAGGACAGAGATAGTATCTTGGTGCCATAGTATGCCATATAGCCGATGATATCTTGTTACAGTATAGTTATTGTTAGTCAGATAGTACCTTGCCAGACAAGATGCAAGCTGTACAAAGATCCCAGATTCGCAATAAGCAGAATGAGAATTAGTATAACACAGAAAGAGCTCATAATAAGAAATCAGAATTCAGATAGTATTTTTCAGTTTAAATATGCTTCTGCTATATATGTGATTATTGATTGTTGAGATTTGATTGTGCGGAGGTTTTGAGCGTGCCTCGCCGCCTCCTGTTGGTAATGCAGTCGCCACCGAGCGGGTGTGTATACGTCACTCCAAGAAGTGGCATGTCGTCCCAGTAGGATGAAGATGGGATGAAGCTTTCCCATATCAAGCTGATCAGCACATACAGCTTACTCCCGTTGTGCATGTTTCATGAACAAGATTCAGATAAAGTTAGCAAAGCATAGATACAAGACAGATCCTCTGACTCAGACACAATTATTTATATCGGAGGTTATAGCCTGAGCCGGAGACGAAATGGCAGAGGTGCTCGTAGTTGTAGATGAGTGGAGTGACCACTTTGGTTGGTGCCTGGGTAGGGGTATATAGATTGTTTGATTGTTACACCAGCTTATGGGGGTTGAGTTGGTTCTGCTTGCTATATATATATGTATTTATGTGTTATATATTAGTTAATAGATACAGCAGACTGCCATACCCAGGCAGCTGCTCCTTCCCTATCAGAAGAAAAGTCTGATTCAAGCATCAGTTCTTACGCATCTTCGCTATTTCCTCATGATGTAGGCCTATTATGTTGTTATTATTCAGATGTATTCAGTCGCTTTGCATACTGCACCAGTGGTACTGACAAGTGGCGCTGCATTTCCCTGCAGGCCATAGACGAGGAGACTGCGATTCCAGCCAGCTTATAGAATAGTCACTCCGCCATCCGTGAGCTTGATATTCAGAGGTGCAGTTCTTTTTCTTATGTTGTAGCCAGTATGGGTAGGCCGGGGCCCTGTCCCACCATTTTATCAGTATTCAGAGGCTTGCAGATTGTATATACATCTCCCTGTGATCAGTTAAGCCGGTCGTGTTAGGCCGTTTGTATGTCTTAGCTTGAGCATTGACAGTTAGCCGTGGCGGGGCCAGCGATCTGATAGTAGTGACCTTGCCGGTCACGTAGTTACAATAGTATTCTTTATGTTGAGTCGCAGATGACTAGACAGCATAGTGGCCTTGTCGGCCCGTATAGGTTTTCCTTTATAAGTATGTCTCTCAAGTTACTGAAATTATATTTACAAAGGCTATAGGCCCGGCCATTTGAGGCTGTATTTATAGCCGTTATATAGCCCGTTGTCTCCCGAAATCTGAGATAGAGCCAGGAAGGCACTAGATGTGCTTAGGCTCACTAGTTAGCAGTCCAGATCCTACTAGGGCACCAGGTGCCAGTCATACCCCCATGGCGGGGCGTGGGATAAAGAGAGCCCGCTTTGCATCAAGGGCACTGTGCATGGGCTGGGTTTCAGGCTTGCCGACCACGTTCCCGAGGGGCCTGGATATTGAGGAAGAGGCCCTGGGTTTACATCCCGCAGATGGATAGGCGTGCCATGGAAGTCACAAAACCAAGGCACCTGACACCACTCACGGGCCACTTCTAACACTAGCCGAGCGACATGCTCGGGATGATCGCACATGGCCCGCATGTTCGGGATGCATGCTCCACTCGTGCATAGGCGGGAGGCCAGCACCAGAGGATGAGCTGTGGCAGCTCGACTTAGACTACCCTTCGGCGAAAAATGCTAGGCTCTATGTCAGGTGGGCCCCAGCTTGTCACGCCCGCCTTGGGGTAAGGATCGATACCCGGTGCCCTAGTAGGACTCGGATCGCTAACCGGTGAGCCTAAGCAATATCCGGTGCCCGGCTAGCTCTATTTCTGATTTTTGGAACAACGGGCTATATAATGGTTGTAACACAGGCCTCCGGCCGACTGGCCTATAGCCACCTGTATATGTAATAAAAGCTAACCAGAGACATACTCATACTAGAACCTATGCGGGCCGACAAGGCCACCGTCTAATCATCCAAACTCAACATAAAAGAATACTGCATAACTACGTGACTGACAAGGTCACCACTACTATCAGATTATGGCCCCACACGGCCAACATAATCACAAAGCTAAACAACTGAACACAACGCACGGCCTCACACGACCGGCTCAACTGACCACAAAGATAAATATATACAATCCGCAAAGCCTCTATGAGTACGATAAAAATGATCGACAGGCCCCGACCTACCCATACTATACAACAAGAGAAATAAACTACACTCTAAATATCAAGCCCGGATGACAGGAGCTGATGACTCTATAAGATGGCTAGAATCACGAGGGATCGCCTCGTCTCTCTGGGCACTGCAGGCAATGCAGCGCCCAATGGGCGCGGGGCATTTCACCGGGTACCGAGTATGCAAAGCAACCGAATACAATCAATACAAACATAACTAGCAATTCTGAATAGCAGGAGATAACTGAATCTGTAAGAACTGATATGAACTGAATCAGGCTTTCTGGGTGTTGTGATAGGGCAGGAGCGTACCTGTAGACGCGGCGGCCTGCTGTCTATTAACTAATACATGGCACATAAATACATATATATTTATAGCAAGCAAGAGCCAATACGAACCCCCATAAGCCGGATGGCCCCAACCAAGAAACAATCTATATACCTACCCGGATCAAAACTAGCCAAAATAAGTCACCCACTCATCTGCTAACTACGAGCACCTCTCGCCGCCCCTAGGTTCCTCGGCTCGGGCCATAGCCTCCAAGATAAATAACTGTCTGGGTCCGGAGGTGAACTGGTACTGTATCTGTAACTGTAACTGAATCTGACCCAGCCCCTGGTGCTAAAGTGCAATAACAGGGCTTTCTGTACTGAAATGCTGATCAGCCTGATATGGGAAAGCATCATCCCATCTTCGTCCAAACTCTGACGGCATGCTACTCCTTGGAGTGACGTAAACCCACCCGCCCAGTGGGCGACACAGTTACCAACCCAGGGGCGGCGAGGACGCTCAAAAGGGGTGCCCTCACGACACAACCAAGTCTCAACAAACAATAAGCACATATATAGCAAGCATGTTTAACTGAAAATACCATTCGAATTCCCGATTTCTTATTCCATCTCTTTCGTGTTATACCGATTCTCACGCTTTATACCGAATCTGTGATCTTTATCTAATCTGCATGGCTAATCTTTAGCCAAGATACCATCTGTCTATATGGCTAATCTGTAGCCAAGATATCATCTGTCTGAATGGCTAATCTGTAGCTAGGATACATCTGTCTATCTGATTTTACTTTACTAACTCTTATTCGATATCTGTCATATTATTCTAAAACATGTTCTAATCACATACTGGCTATACTGAGTGTGGAATGCTAACTTGCCATTTGGCGCATGCTTTACTATCTTTCGGACTGAGTACGATATAACAACGCAAACCAGACTTATTGAACTTGCACAATACTCATCATTCAACCTCGGAGTTCTATTATGGAGTCTACTATTATATACAAGGCTACAACTACTAACTTGCCGAAGAAACTGGCTTTACATACCTTAACACCGGGTTATCCGACTATCGGACGAAGCTCGGTCAGTACTCCAGCTATTTCTCCTACCTACATTCGCATATATGTCAATTAGACTAAATACACCAATATCCTGAAATAAAATGTCACTTTCGATATATTTATATAGCCCAAACTTAGGCTTATCGAAAGACGGTCAAAACTCTTGCTATTTCTCGAAAGTCCAGAAGGAGAAGTATTCACTTTGGGTTGGCAGGGAGCACATTGACACTAATTTGGAGCAATTCCACTTACCTTAGTCCGGTAGCACGACGATTTGCCGGCAGAATTTCAAACTAAATCCGTAGGAATGCTCCTCGCTGCCAAATACCTCAAGATCCGAGGTTAATTTGAATTTGGACTACGTTTGACGGCATAATCGAGCGATAATTTATCAATACTTTGCGTCCTCTCTCTATTCCTCTCGTGAACTCTCTGGAAATTTAAGATATTTAATCAATTAAACCGAAGTGGGGGCTTTATATACTTGTTCTCGACAGGGCCAACGTGTCACGCAGCCAACGCGAGGCTGCACTGTGACATGTGGCCATCGCGGAGGGGCTTTCCCCCGGCTCCTTCCGCGATGGTTCGACAGGTCTCTCGTCCGATCTTTCAGGCCTTTTTCTAGCATGTATGGCTTTCAAATACCCTTAACCAACACGCGAATAGGCCATCTAATTGTCGGGAATTTTACTGGGTGTAACATTCTCCTTAAGAACATTCGTCCTCGAATGTAAACTTCATTCTTTTAGGACTTCTCAACTTACTCAACTTATTTCTAGGAAAATTCCTGCAGAGTTTCCCTGCACATGGACTATCCCTAAAACCTGAAATGCAGAAAAGTCTAATACAGGTACTCCTCACAATACTATAGTATTCACACGATGATTAGGATCGATCATTTCACTTACATATATAAACCATAAGGCAATCGCATAACAATACTAATATACCTTGCCGCCTGACTAGGCTTGAAATAAATGAGGGTATCTGGTTTTCATATCTTCCTCAGCATAGATACATGAAAGACCTGATGAACGGATTCTAATTCTGGAGGCAAGTTCAACTCATATGCCACTCGTCCTATCTTTCGACGAATCTGATACAGCCCAAAAAATATTGGACTGAGCTTACCTTCTTGCCAAATCTCATCACTCCTTTCATCGGAGATACTTCCAAAATACCCAGTCATTCACCTCAAATTCTAGGTCCTGGGCAGCTGCACATCAGCATAAGGATTTCTCGGCGGCCTGCAGTCGCAGGTTGCCCTTCCATGTTTCACCTTCTCTCGACTGTTGAATAAATGTCTGGCCCAATCAATGCTACTCTCCCACTTCAAACCAACAAGCTGGCGATCTGCATTTTCGCCCGTATAATGCCTCGAAGGGCGCCATCTGGATAGCTGAGTGATAGCTATTATTATAAGCAAACCCAATTAATGGCAAATGCTCGTCCTAGCTCCCTCCAAAGACTAGCACACACGCCCGTAGCATGTCCTCGAGCGTCTGAATAGTACGTTCAGCCTGTCCATCTATCTGAGGGTGGAAATGTTGTGCCTAAATTAATCTGTGTACCCAATCCTCTCTGAAATGACTGCCAAAATCTAGTTGTAAATTGGCTCCTCTCGTCGTAGAGATAATAGATATTGGCACTCAGGTAATCTAACTATTTCTCGGATATACAACTCGGCATGAATCTTATTGAGAAAGGGTTACTCGGCAGGAAATGAGCTGATTTGTCAACCTGTCAACTACACTCCATATAGAATCATGTTTATGTCTAGTACGGGGTAATCTCGCCACAAAATCCATATTCACCGCTTCCATTTCCTGCAGGAGGCACGCCGCCTATATCCCGAGTTAACCTGCCTGGTTTTTGATGTCCACTTTCACCTGCTGGGCAGTTAGGACACTGGGCTGCCAAATTCGGCAATTTCTCTGCCATACCTGGCCACCAGTAGTTTTCTTTGATATCATGGTACATTTGCGTCGCGCCTGGGTGAGAAATAGGGCGTAATGTACCTCGTTCATAATCCGCCGTGGAGCTGACGTTCCCGCAAGTGTACGGGTCGTGCAAGTAATATAGTGGCTCTTTTTAAGAACCGAAATGTCAAACCCACAGGGACTGGACCCATTCCTCTAACTATCCATTTATAGCGTGAATCTTAAATACCTAAAGTGTTGGTGATAGACATTTTCGATGAAGGATATTTAAGTCTAAGTTTGGGTCAACGAAGTATTCTGAAAGTGCTTTAGGAGCAACATAGAGTTAAAACCGATTAATCATGCGATACTACGATTTGCAATGGAATGAGCATGGAACTATCAATTGTTATTTCACATAATTAGAATTGCATGTTCATGGTCTTTCGAGCCTCTTAACACGGCAATCTAGCCTCACTGCATCATTGTGAGCGAGGAGTTTAATTTTCTAGTCGCGGGCAATCAATTATGTTGTGGTTTACGAGGAAACGATTAGGACTTTCTACATGCCCAACTACTTCAACGCAACTCAGCCGCACACCTACTTCTTCGAGTGGTGATGTGACATCCCAAGTTGGTCTTTCATAACCCCGTGTGTCAACCAAGCAAGGTGTTAGGTATATTTCTATCCAAACACGGAACCCCTCCCGAGATTACCTGGCTCCCCACATTCTCATGTCCTGACCTAGGTAATGCCTTCAAGCTATTTCCTGTTAACAATATGCTTTTTATGGTGATCAATCATAAAACAACCAACAAAACAGAATGCAAGACGAAAACAACAATCAATAACTCAATTCCAAAACAATATCATAGAATTGATAATCATAATTCAAGGCTTCAACCCTAGAGGAAGGGTTCTTGCCATGCATGTTAGTAAACTATCGCTAATCTAATACTCCTAATCTACTATTAATCTACTCCTAACTACATACTTACATGAGATTGGTAGATGAGAAAGGAATTTGATAAACCCTAGGTGAGTTCTCCCACTTCTCCCTTCACTCCTATGCAGTTTTTCTGAATAAAATCGTGACCAAAATGAAAATAAGAGCTAAGGGTCCTATTTATAGTAAAATGGAGAGCGTGCATAATTTGGCCTGTCGTGGAACAAACTTCTCCGTGTCACGGAGGTCATGAGCACCGCCCGTGACACGGAGGCACTGTCACTGGACCATCCCGAAAATCGGCCTGGCAGAACCTTGCCGCGATGGCAACGGGCACGCTGCCTGGGCAGCGTCACACCCTCTGGTCGCGACCCTCATGCCGTGGGCACGTTGCCAAGCGCATGGGGGCTGTTTTAGGTAGCCTCGCTGCCGTGGCACGTTGCCAGACGCGCCGGTGGGCTATTTTGGGCCTCCTTGTCGACGTTCGCGTGTTGATTCCTTTCCGGCTCGCTTCACCAATTCATGAATTAGCTCCTGAAAAGTCATCAAAAACCTACAAAACAAAGGCTAATCATGTTGGTTAGCACATATCTTCACTTTTATATAAAATCACATGAAAATGTATCAAATAGCTTAGACAACACACTAATTTAAGTTGGCAAAGCGTATCACGGGACCTATATTATTTCCCGTGATCAGGAGCCCTAAAATATCTGGATCACAGAGGCAGCCTTTTACATTGCAGCATTTTCATCTCGTATATCTGAAACCGGCGCTTCCCTTGCTGGATTCTCGCTCCTTAAGCCGACTCCAGTCAGGGTCCTCTTATTGCCGTTCTTTACTCTCCACAACTAATGAAGACACGGCGGTGTTCTGAATTACCGCTCTGTTGTCCTTCATTTCGTTACACTAACGGCTAATTGACTAATTGGTGTATTTCTCTCGATAATTCCCTATTCGCTGCAATTACGCCAAACTCCCCATATATTTATGGCTATGTATGCTTTACTACATCGTTCTTCTTAATTGATAAGCAAAATAGTCATATTTAGAGAACTTGGCCTATAATTGGCGGTCATATTGGCTTATTATGCCGAGAAACCGACAGGTTATCTACCGGTATAGCTAGAGCCATCTGGCCTTCTCGCCGCATGCTAAGGCTACTTGTTGTTGATAAATTCCGAATGACCTGGCCCGCACAATTCATGTGCTCGTATCTGATCAGAGGATTCTGGTAATGATCATGATCTTTAATAATCCGGCCGATTAACCTTGAATAACTGAATAGCTTGGTTGAATGACCCGAATGTTGCAAAAGTAGTCTAACAATGCCCTAAATGTCCTACTGGAGCATCTCAGAGCTCATGCATAACCGCGGAGTTGTGGGCATCTAATCAAGCGTTAGCCTACTTGAACAACTGTAAAGCTGGGCTTAATGGGACTTACTCCCAGGCGATCAATCTCCGATCTTCACAGGAGTCTACTGACCTCCTTGTCTTGGTAAACACCGTGCTAGTAGAGTACTACCAATTTTTACGCCTTGTGCGTATCCCTTGGATTTATGCTACTATTTAGAGAAATTCTCGATCCTATGAGCCATTCCGTAAAGACTGGTCTTCTGCTAGGGCTCTGTATCTGAATATCTTACGAGAACCAGCTGAAGTACTAGCCTGTCACTTAGATTACTGATGAGGACCTTTCTTGGGTACCCGGCTTGTCTGACTCGAACGGCTGGCTAACTTGCGGAGTGTTCCACATAGTAACTACTAGGTTGGCTAAGGCCGACTCTCACTTACAAGACTGGGAAAACGATGTACGACCACTTAACATACTGGAAAAATAATTCTGGTATTACTAACCTCTCAAGTATGCCTATTCGGCCTCTAATTCTGGTTCTAGCACATGTGATACTGTTACTGATCTTTAGGGATGCTTCCTCGCAATACAAGCGCCAGCTGGTTGTTAGACTGCCTAACCGTGCGTCCTTATCATCTAACTACCTGATTCAGGCTACTAACTCTTGTGAGTTTTTGAAGCCTAGATCTGGCAACAACATATAAGTCTGTTAACTTAATAACTGAGAACTGGAGACAGGTTTCTTATAGCTTCATACGTGAATCGTACTTAACCTGCCCTCTCCTCTTCTCTCTTCTTTTTCTTATTCTTTTCTTTCTTCTCTTTTTTTTTGGCAAGCGGTCCCGTAGTGCAATCGTATATATTTCCTAGCAGCTAACTAGAATCTGTGTGACGGTAACCCCTATGGCCAGCTACTCACAGCATATCTGATATCTGTATATATATATATCAACAACTACGTACAATACATACTAAATTCTTTTTGTAGTAATACGTAATTCTGACATACTTTACTCAATTTACATAATCGTACATGATATACCGCTTCTACTAGCCTAATGATACCTCCTGCCTTCTCTTATCATTTCATTGTATTGTCAGCTCCCATTCTGTAAGTAACAAAACATATACATTTTGAAGTTATGGTCTAGCTGTTTGAAATTTCGCCATTCTTATAACATGGGGTCAATATCTGAACCTGTGGCCCTACTTGAAGTTATATTGAGAGCCCACGACTGTCCAAGGCCTTATCTCTAAGCCACACTAGATTAGAATCGTTGTATCGGTAGTTTCTTAACTCTCCGTAGGCGACATACCGCAGCATTCTGAACCGGCAATCTTACTGCCTTCTTAACTGTTAGCCTGGAGGCTTAATCCTTAATACACGATATTCTGTCAATCTGGGGGTGATTCTAATTTCACCAAATCTGCACTCCTACTTCTTCCCTTATCTTGCTTAGACTGAACTCGGGGTCCAAGGTACCGACCTTTCATTGTTAATAAGGTTATTGGTCAAGTCTCGCCTATACTTCTTTCTCTCGCTTGCGCCGCTCCCATCCTCGACCACAAGACCTCCCTATCCTTCGGTATCACAACCGAAACCATAACTATTATCTTGCAGGTATGTCTTGTCGTTGTTAGCGTACATGGCGGACTTGGCCTCTTTCTGAATCAAACTTGACTATTACTAAGCTGCCTATCAATGATGTCTTTTACACTTTCTTCGAGTAAGCTAGTGCTACCTTACTTGCTCTTCTGGCTTATTACCATGAGGGTCTGCACAACTTACGTAATTAGAGGGCCTTTACGCTTTCTAATACTTACTGGAATCAATCAATCCGTCTTCACTTATTACTTGATTTGGGCAACCTTACCCTCAATTCTTATGCCTCTTTACCGTACCGAAATCAAAATCAAGAGGTGGAATAGCCTTTTCTTATTGCACAAAACGGAAACATGGAACTATACCACATCTGAAAAAGGTGATATGAATCCGCATTTCCCTCTCTTTCTCACACTTATCTGGTAATCTGGTATTGTCTATTATCTTAATCAGATCTTATATATGTATATATAGAAAAAAAATAAGTCAACTCTATGTACGTTATGCTTATAACTTCCTACTCTGGAGATTATCGGAATATACTGGGAATGGTACTGATAAAGGTATCACATTGAGGTCTCTAATACCTCCTTCTGCTGTAGTTACTCCCTTTAACTGGCTGGTGTCATCTTCTGTTACTATATCCAATCTTCCTCGCCCGTGATACTACAAGTGTTGCCGATCCGTCTTGCATCCGTAACCAAAGAATATGGTAAGTTTTAGGGACTCAACCCTATACTGTACCGCTCTATAGCACGACCGAATGAGAAAGAAGAGTAACCATCCTATCATGCCTCGCAGCCTCCTCTATAGTATGTGGTGTACAACACATCCATAGACAAGACTCTTACTAAGCACGGCTTAATTCGACACGACTCCGCCCGATAACAAGTTTGTCACGCCCCGTCCTGGGGGTTATGACTAGCACCTGGTGCCCTAGTAGGACCTGGACTGCTAACTGGTGAGCCTAAGCACATCCGTGCCTGGCTAGCTCTATTTCTGATTTCGGGGAACAACGGCTATATAACTAGCCGTAAACACAGCTCTCCGGCCGACTGGGGCCTATAGCCACCTGCATATGTAATAACAGCTAACCAGAGAGACATACCTATAACAAGGAACTCATGCGGGCCGACAAGGCCACCCTGCTGTCTAATCATCTGAAACTCAACACAAAAGAATACTGTACAACTACGTGACCGACAAGGTCACCACTACTATCGATCATGGCCCCACAAGGCCAACATAAACAAGCTAAATAATCAACATGTTAAACGCATCGTCGGCCTCACACGACCGGCCTAACTGACCACAGGGAGATAAATATATACAATTGCAAGCATCTAGGAGTACGATAAAAAATGATCAGGATAGGGCCCCGACCTACCCATACCGTACAACAAGAGAAATAAACTACACCTCTGAATATCAAGCTCCGGATGACAGGAGTTGATGACTCTATAAGCTGGCTAGAATCACGAGGGATCGCCTTCTCACCCTGGAGTACCTGCAGGCAAGTAATGCAGTTCCCCAAGGGCGTCAGTACCACTGGTACTGAGTATGCAAAGCAACTGAACACAATGAATACAAATAACATAACTAGCAATTCTGAATAATGAGATAAATCAACTGAAGAACTAATATGAACCGAATCAGGCTTTCTGCTGTGATAGGGCAGGAGCGTACCAGATGCGGCGGCCTGCTGTCTAATAACCAATACATGGCCCATAAATACATATATATATATAGCAAGAAAGAGCCAATACCAACCCCCTCATAAGCTGGATGGCGCCAAGCAAGCAAACAATCTACAGACCCCTACCCGGTCAAACCAGCCAAAAATAAGTCACTCCACTCATCTGCTAACTATGAGAACCTCTGCCGGCCCCCTGGGTCTCCGGCTCGGGCAATAGCCTCCGATATAAATAACTGTGTATGAGTCCGGGAGGACTCCTATACTGTATCTAAATCCGTAATCGACCCGACCCGTCTCAAGTAGCGCACAACAGGCTTTTTGTACCGAAATGCCGATCAGCCTCGATATGGGAAAGTTTCATCCCATCTTCGTCCAAACTGGGGAAGGCATGCCACTCCTTGAGTGACGTAAACCCACCCACTCAGTGGGCGACACAGTTGGCCAACCTGGGGGCGGCGAGACGCTCAAAAGGGTGCCCTCCGACACAACCAAGTCTCAAACAAAACAATAAGCACATATATAGCAAGCATGTTTAATCAAAATACTATCCAATTTGGATTTCTATTCTCGATCTCTTTCTGTGTTATACTGATTCTCATACTGCTTTTATACTGAATCTGTGATCTTTATCTAATCTGTAATGGCTAATCTATAGCTAAGATATCATCTGTTTGTATGGCTAATCCGTAGCGCATATCATCTGTCCGAATGGCTAATCCGTAGCCGTGATACTATCTGTCTATCAGGTTTTACTTTACTAACTCTTATTTTGGATATCTGTCATATTATTCTAAAAACATGCTTGCTAATCATATTATTCTGAAATGCTAACTCGCCATTTGGCGCATGCTTTACTATCTTTCGGACTGAGTATTTATATAACAACGCAAACCGACTTCATCGAACTTGCACAATACTCATCATTCAACCCCCGAGAATTCTATTACGGAGTTCACTGAATTATGCTAGGCTAGAGTCACTAACTTGCCGAAGAAATTGTCTTTACATACCTTAACTCAAGTTATCCGACTATCGACGAAGCTCCGGTCAAGATCCATTTCTCCTAACCGCATTCACATATATGTCAATTAGGACTAAATACACCAATATCTTGAAAAGAAAACGTCACTTTCGATATATTTATAGCCCAAACTTAGGCTTATCAAAAGACGGTCGAAAACTTGCTATTTCTCGAAAGTCCAGAAGGGAGAAGTATTCACTTTTAAGGCTAGGAGCACATTGACACTAATTTGGGATAACTCCACTTAATTTTAGTCCGATAGCACGACGATTTGCCGGCCGAATTTCACGAAACTAAATCGTAGGAATGCTCCCTACTGCTAAATACCTCGGTATCTGAGGTTAATTTGGATTTGACTACGGTTGTACGGCGTAATCGAGCGATAATTTATCAATACTTTCAAGGGCCCTCTCTATTCCTCTCATGAACTCTCTCGAAAGTTAAGATATTTAATCAATTAAACCGAAGTGGGGGCTTTATATACTTGTGCCTGGACAAGGCCAACGTGTCACGGAGCCAACGCGAGGCTCCACTTCCGTGACATGCTGCCACGCGGAGGGCTCTGCCTCGGCCCTTCTTCCGCGCGGTCCGAGCAGGTTTCTCGTCCGATCTTTCCCGGTTTCTTTTCTAGCATGTATGGCTTTCAAATACCCTTAACCAACACGAGAATAGGCCATCTATGTGTCGGTAATTTTGCTGTAATACAGCTTTTGTGTGGAACCTGTGGATGACGAAGTCCCCACCGATGAGGAGACACGTCAGAGGGACTCCGGCGTTGAGTCGGATGAGGACGAGGGGGCGATCTTGACATGGAGATGAGGCAAGCTGGCACTCGACGAAGAAAGTGAATACTTCGATTGATCAGGGGGAGTTTCACCACCCACTTTTTCTATGTTGAATTTATGAACACTGGGAACAGTGTTCGGTTAAGTGTGTGGAGTAGTTAGGTGCTGGTTGTTGTCTTGTTATGGTTGATATTCATGTTCCGTTGTTGTGCTTGAAAAAATTGTGACCCGTGATTTTTGTGTGTATGTTTTGTATTGTAATTAATGAAGCTGCTGTAAAGGTTGAATGTTGTTAGCTGGTTGTGTAAATATATTCTTTTTATCGAAATCATCGATATTTTTTTTTTAAAAAAAAATTTCTTTCGCTTTTAATTATTTTTATGATTAGGTTTTTCGGCGTTTGTTTTCGATCCTTTTACCGAGAGATTAGTCCTATTGAACCGAAATCGTAATTAGTGACCGTTCTCTATGATGATGGATGACGACCGTCTTAAGTTAAATGTAGTCGATAGGAGTAGTTTTTATCTTTTATTTCTCGTTTGTTTGTTGGTATCCCAAGTGTGCCGCTACTTTAAGGTGCGGAATTCTTGTTGCGTGTTGTACATGATATTTGGAATGCAAAGGTGATTCATATGAAAGCATGCAACTTTGTAAATATGTTGAGATACCTAGGTTATAGAGTTCGATTCGGTGTGATTGAGGCTTAATGTTTGAATTCTTGTAATTAGCCGATTGAAGAGTCTGTGAATATGTCTTGAGTTGAGTATGTGCAATGAGTGTATGGATAGGAGCCGATTATTTCCATGCTATTGTGAATTGTCTAGAACTTGCCTGGTGTGTGTACGAAACGAAATGAAGGAAGTGTAGTGTGTAGGAAAGGATGTAGGTGCTTTGATTAAACTGAAAGTTTTTTTTCATACCCACCTTGAAGGTCAATCCTAGTTAGCCCATTGGAGCCTTTAGCCTATATTTTTTTCTTTGTCGGAAAGGTGTAAACCGAGCTCAACCCCCTCTTTTCATTATCCGTGAATTTGATCCAAAACTCTTAAGTGCTCAAGAAAACTAATTTTCCCACAGTGTCAAGGAGAGAACAGGAAAAGAAAAGAAAAAGCAAAGTGAGGAAAGTAAAGTAAAGGTCAAAGGTGCACTTGTCGGATTTAAAGAAAATAAAGATGTATAACTAATCTTTGTTGTTAAGTCGGGTGTGCTTAAAGAAATGGAAAAAAATAAAAATAAAAAATAAAGAAAGACTTCAAGAATGGGAGGATGAAGGAAGAAACAATGCCCAAAATGTTGATGGGATGTATTGAAAAAGCGCTTAAGGATGCTAGTTGCTATTATTGGTTAGCCCAGTATTTACTAGTTCCGTAGCTTACATTACAACCCGTTAAGTCCTACGTGATCTTACATCACGCGTCCTTATATTAGTGGAGTAATACACTAGAGGTAAAGCTCTATGGTTCAAGACATGATGCATGTGAATTCTTTTGGGAGAGAGAGCGAAATCGTTTTCATATGCCCTGCATGTAATGTCTTTGAGTTCATGTGGATTGAAAAGGGGAAAATTCCTCTTTGTGTTGTGAGGGCACATGCTCGACGAGAGATTGAATTTTGTGTCGGATATCTTGATCAGCTGATTTGCATGAGTTTGCCGATATCGAGAGTCGATTCTTGAGTGAGGAAGTCTTAATGTGTTGAATGTGATTGTATTGATGAGACTATGCATGTTTTCTTGATGATTTGCTATACTAAATAATTGGTATAAACGTAGTTCGGATTATCGAGCCAAAGTAGCCATGATTGGGTGTCAATTGCATGATGTAAGATTATTGTTCGAGGACGAACAAGGTTTTGGCGGCAGGGATCTTGGCAGATTTATATGCCAAGTGATAATTAAATGCGTTTACATTTCGTCTTGTTTATCTATCGATGTTTGTACATTCTCATGTAAATTGTAGTTGAAATATGACTTATACTAACCAACATGATTAGCGTTGTTTTGCAGGAAAAATATAATTCTTATGAAGCTAAGATGCATGTTGGGAGAAATCGGGAATGGACCGAAGCGAGCAAGGAAAAGGCCAAGGAAAGCATGAATTAAAGGGGCTCCGCGATGGAGCCGTGTCACGTTGCTATCGCGGATGCATTCTGCCCCGATGTTGAAAATGAGCCAAGTTCCGGTGAAGGTCCGCGCTTGCCTCCGTGGCACGTTGGACACTATCACCTGAACATGGCGTTCCAGTGAAGATGCGCGTTGGGGCCGTGGCACGTTGCTTCCCCGCGTTGTACGCCGTGGCACGTTGGGCTTAAATACCTGGACGACTGATTCCAACGAAGGGTCCGTTGTTTGTGGCGTGTCACGGAGGCAAAGGTTCGCGATGCATTCCGTGACACGTTGCTTGTTATTCCGGAAAAAATTTCCACTAGTATAAATAGAACACTTAGGTTCATTTTTAATTATTCTGACTGGTGGAGCAAGAACGTGGGTTACAGGCAGTTGAGGGGACGAAAATCCTAGGTTTTTCTCTATCTCTTTCTCCTTTATTTCAATTGTTTGTATGATTTACCCTCATTTGATGATGTTTAATCCACAATTGGAGTGGCTAAATTCACTTTTGCTGGAGGTTAAGAACATTTGTAGAAATGTGATTATTGATCATTTGGTTTTCCATCTTTTCTTCCATGGCTGTTCTATTAATTCTTGTTCTTACTGCATTAATGTGTGGCCAATGTTAATGTATATCTAAAAAGTCCGGTTTCAACTCAAAAGAGCAAGAAATTGGAAAGTTGTGAATTGATAGGATATGATCTTTTTCTTAGTTTGGAAAAATTGAGAATTGATTTATCTTCAGGATAGAGATATACTCCAAAGTCGTGACGCTCAATTACTTAATCGGTTTTGTATGGCTAGAACATGAATTTCTTTATCACAGAAATGTAGGTGGAAGGATTATGATTCTTAAGTTGGGGTTAAATACGAGAGTTTTATCCATAGGCAATAATTTTGACTAGCAACCGTAGGGAAAGATTAATCAAATTGTATCGATAATTTATTTCTCTCTACATGTTCGTTTTAGCTCGCATGCTCATACTTATAGTTCGTACTCAAATTGTATATTCGTTTTAGACTTAGTATAAATTATGAAACAAAATATCAAAATCTTCTACACACTGTTGTCTACATTTTTAGAGTTAAAGTTTATTGACACTTGATTAGATTGATACCTTAGTCCAGTCCCTGTGGGATCGATACTTGGCTTACTTGAGCCATTTTACTACTTGTTCGACTCACGTGCACTTGCGTGTAGTCATCCGCACAACCGAACAACGGCCTGTTGGAGCTGATGATGTAGTGGATTGTGCTCTCCCCCGTCCTGCTGACTGGCAATCTTTAAGCTGATGATCAAGCTATCCACAACCAAAAAGCCCTCTCGACCCTGAAGACACTCTCCCAGGTTGTTCTTTCCGCATTCTGGGGCAAGTTGGATATCTATTCCCGACACTTTAGCTCGATATCGAGAGTCAGATGCCCACCCCTCCGCTGATCTTGGCCGGATCGGAAGGTTGGGGCGTTGGCTAAGCTGGGTGCTGGGGCTCTCTGCTGCTGCTGCTGTTGTTGCTGTGGACGGCTACTACCGCTAGACCGCTGATGGTCGTAATTTGACTAGTCAACTTTCCCATTTATTCTTTCGCCCATATCCTTTCAGTTTTTCGACCTCAATCATTGGGCATAGACAATCAGGCTGGAGAGGTCCATATCCCTAATCAACATCGCTGTCCTGCACTCCTTGAGGACCAGGTTCGACACTCCATTCACAAACTTCAATATGCGAGCCCTTAGCTCAGCTACCATCTCTGGAGCGACTTAGACAGCCTGGTAAACTTCAATGCATATTCTTTCTACGATCTTGTTGCCTGTCTCAAGTTCATAAACCTGCCACTTTTGCCTTCCTCAGCTCCCGAGGGAAAAATTTGTCCAAGAAGGCTGTGTTGAACCTCCGACTCCACCGGCCCCGCCCCGCTGGCCGCCCCACTTTCCACTGTTCATACCAGACTTGGGCTACCCTTGTGAGCCAGGCAGCCGCATTAGCACTCTGGAAGGAGCTGACACCATAATGCGTAATCTTATCTCGTCCATGAACTCTTTGGGGAAGCCCCCATCTTGACTGAATGATTGAGGGTTTTCCCGACTGAGAAATCCCAGCACTTGGTGCAGAAGCTGCAGACCTGCCAGGTTTAATGAACCACTCCTGTTGGGTCACCTAATTGGTGACTATCCGAGCGAGCAACCAGACAGCCGCCCCGAACTCCACAATGGAAACTGTGTCATCCCGAGGGGCTACTGTGGCTGGTGGGGCAGGTCTGTTGGCGTTACTTCAGCCCTTCTTCCATTACCGCATCTAAGAGGCATGATTCACTTTAAACGAAACAGTAGCACGAGTTAGAAGGACGTTTCTAGAATTGGAATTTTAACGCACGATAAAGAGTATAAACAAAGAGAGTTTTCCTAATAACATCTCATAGTCTCCGCCAATTGTGGCGCACTTCACACCCATGAAAAGGACTCTATTTGATGCGGCTATCAATCATGAGGATACTCTAAACCTAGTGCCTATTAGCTTTGTCACGCCCGAGTCTACACTCGACGGAAAATCCGCATTTGAGTAACAGTAACCCCAAGTCAACCCCTGGTCTATCATACACTAGTATTCTAGTAAAACATGCATAGTAGAAGCTTTGATATAATAACATAAAACATTTATGAACGCTAAAACTGAAACATAAAGTTAAAACATCTGAACAAATTTGAAAGCCCGAAATCAAGTCTGTGGTTCCCGAAAGCCATCTAGATGATGAGTTGTTGGGATAAGTGCTCACTAACTCTAAGTCTAACCGAAAGTAATGAAATGACTCCAAAGAAATGAAATAATGCCCTCGAAAGATGAGGACTCACACTTATGCCGCCGAGGAGGATCTGAACTGCGGCGACTAACAACACCGAGTCTGAGGAACCTGGTGGCTGTATCATGAAATACAGCATAAAAGTATGCGTCAGTAATTTGAATGTACTGTGTAAGTGAGAGAAAAAATATGATGTTGGATATAAATGATTGAACTGAAATGACATGCAATGAACAACTAATATACCGGAATCAAGCAATCAAGTAAATCGAGCGGTCAAGATGACCCTGTCCGTGGTCAAAGACATGCCCTAAGTCTAAAATGCTGAGTTTGGGATACTACAATGAACTGATCTCGACTGAAATGAACTGAAACTTCTTCCCATTGGATTCGAGATCAACCTAATGTACTCAGTGGAGAGTCTATAACCACATATAACATTACACTGCATTCTCAACGCAGATGGCCTATTCGCATGTTGGTTAAGAGTTTTTGAATGCCATACATGCTAGAAAAAGGCCCGGGAAAGACCGGATAAGAGATCTAATGAACCATCGCGGGAGGAGTTGGGGCAGAGCTCCTCCGCGATGTCAATGTGCCACGAGGGAGAGCCTCCACATGGCAACAGATCACGGAGGCCCCGTCCATGCCCAAGTATAAAAGCCTCCAAACTTCGGTTTTTAATGTTATAATTCATAAAATTTCTAGAGAGAAACCAGGAAATAGTAGAGGAACAGAGAGGAACGAAAGATTTCAATTAAAAAATGCCCGATTACGCCGTCAAACACTGGGCCCAAACTCAAATTAACTCCGTATATCAAGAGGCTATGAAGAAGGAGCATTCCTACGGATTTAGTTTGTGAAATTCAGCCGGCGAATTGTCGCTACCGAGCTGAGGCGGAATTGCTCCAAATTAGTGTCAACATACTCCTAGCCCTAAAGTGAGTATTTCTTCCTTCGACTTTGAGAAATAGCGAGTTTTCGACCATTTTTCGATAAGCCAAAGTTTGGGTTGTATAAATATTAAAAGTGACATTTTCTCTCAGAATATTAACGTATTTAATTCTAATTGACATATATATGAATGCAGTTGGGAGAAATAGCAGAAGTACTAACCGAGCTACGCCGCCTATCGGGAAATCCGAAGCGAAGGTATGTAAAGCTTGTTCCTTCGGCAAGTTAGTAATCTAGTATAGCAAATAGCGTGAACTATAGAAGAAAGAACCTAGAAATCGAGAATTGAGTTCAGTATGAATCCAAAAAGCATGTTTTATAATATTATGTTATATTCATAATAAAAGATAGTAGAGCAATATCAGACAGTCGGATAATATTTCAGATACAGTATAGCTCAGTATGAGAATCAGTTTAATACAGAAAAGAGTATCAGAGTCGTATATCAAAACATGGATGGTATTTTCATA
This sequence comes from Datura stramonium, assembly GCA_018107945.1. NCBI lineage: Eukaryota > Viridiplantae > Streptophyta > Magnoliopsida > Solanales > Solanaceae > Datura > Datura stramonium. Next base: position 41,939 of record JACEIK010007617.1, on the reverse strand, counting down.
TTGAACATGCTTGATGTATGTGATTATTATTGTTTGTTAAGACTTATTTGTTTTATGAGGGCAATCCTTTGACATCCTCGCCTCCCCTGAGTTGGTAACTGTATCGACCCACCGCTGAGGGTGGGGAAACGCCACTCCAAGGAGGGTATGTCGTCAGCTAGAGGACGAAGATGGGATGGAGCATTCTCATATGAGGCTGATCGCAGCATTACCGAGCACAGAGTACAACAGTACAGAGTTGCAGTTACAGGAGCTAACCGGGCTCAGACACAGTTATATATATTAGAGGTCTTAGTCCGAGCTGGAGACCCAGGGGCAGGTAGAGGTGCTCGTAGTTAGTAGATAAGGGGATTTACTTTTGATGGTTTGACCCGGGTAGGGGATATAGACTATGTGTTGGTTGGAATCTTCCAGCTAGTGGAGCTGGTATATAGTCTACAGCTGTTATATGTATATACATGTTATTTATTAGCTGATAGACAGCAGGCCGCTATGTCGACAGGTATGCTTCTACCTTTCTTTCAAGATAGATAAGCTATTTGCATCCCGCCACCCCAAATGGGGCCGTATACTTTCTCGCTATTCGACTACTAGTATTGTTGTTTATATTCGCCATGTTCAGTTTGCTTTACATACTCGGTACTAGTGGTACTGACGCTCGTTTGGGGCGCCGCATTACTTGCTTGCAGTACCTATAGACGAGCCGACCCTCGTGATCCTCTAGCCTGCGCAGATTCATCACCTTCGTCATCCGTGAGCTTGATATTCAGAGGTTTATATCATTTTTCTTGTTGTATAGTACGGGTAGGTCGGGGCCCTGTCCCGACCATCTTATCAGTAATCTTAGAGGCTTGGGTAGATTGTGTATATATCTCCTCAGGTTAGTTGTGCTGGTCGTGTGGGCCGTGCGTATGTTTAGTCTTTTTTTGTATGTTGGCCAGGTGGGGCCTTATCCGCTAGGTGGTGACCTTGTCGGTCACATAGCTGTTTAGAATTTGTCATTTTAATTCAGAAATAACTAGTCAGCATGGTGGCCTTGTCGGCCCGCATAGGTCTCCTTATAATTGATGAGATTCTGGTTAGCTGTTGTCGTTGTACAGGTGGCTATAGGCCTAGCTGGCCGGGGGGGCTGTGGTATTTATACTCGCTATATAGCTCCGTTGATTCCGTGAATCGTAGTTAGAGCTACCATGCACCAGAAGTGCTTAGGCTCAAAAGAGTTTAGCCGTCCAGATCCTAGTAGGGCACCAGGTGCTAGCCATGGCTCCCAAGGGGGTGATAACTTGTAATCAGAGCAGGTCATGTCCTAGGGAGTCTACAAGTCAGTGCTAAGCAGAGTCTTTGTCTATGGATGTGTTGTACACCACATACTATAGGTGTGGAGGCCGCAAGGCATAATAGGATGGCTACTCTTTCATATTCAGTCGTTCCATAGAGCAGTACAGTATAGGTCGAGTTATTAAAACTTATCATACTTTGTTTACAGATTAAATTGGCAGACTAGCGACACTCGCCACAGTGTATACCGATACCGTGCAGATGCCTCACTCACTTTGAATCAGCCTGATCTGAGGGCGATATAGAGGCATCATCACAACCTTCTAGCAGTCCCCATCTCATCGGAGCCATTCGAAATGATACGTCTCTCCGATAGCTCCTGTATCTACACCATCCGATCAGGAAGTCCGCAGTGTAGTTTGTATGTTGGCACAAGTGATGGCCACTCAGCGCCAGTCAGTACACTGTTGTAATAGCAGAGCCATTGTGGTGATCTGGCAGTTCGAGGGTCGTGGGAATTTTTGGCATTAGGTCCCCCATAGTTCAAGGTCGATCGTGCAGAGGACCCCTGTGATTTCCTAGACTGTGATGCAGAGAATCTTTCGGGTCATGCATGTAACACCTACAGAATCAGTTGAGATTGCAGTATTCCGGTTGCGAGACATTGTTGCGTTTGTGGTACGAGATCTGGGAAAGGTCTCGAGGAGAGATGTTGCCCATCCGACCTGGTCCAGCTTCTTCAGAGAGGCCTTCCTGGACCATTATTTTCCACGGGAGGTCGATGTGCCCGGATGGACCAGCTTCTGCATCCGAACAGGGGGCAAGGAGTGTACGTGAATATTCCCTACAGTTTGATTCCTAGCCCGCTATGCTCCAAATTTCGGTGGATACCATGCCATCGAGGGTTCACCGATTCATTATGGGTTCGAACCTAGAATATATTGAGACATGTATGATAACCACATTGAGGGAAGATATGGACATCGCCTGGTGAAGGCATTCGTCCAGACTGTTGAGGGTCTTAGACAGCGGCAGCAGGCACAGATGACAACCAGGAGCAGCGCCGCAGATAGATCCGACATGAGATTCATGGGAGATCTGTGAGAGGGGCCTAGGCCACGATTTTCTGAGCAGGGGCTACGGTTTTCTGATAGGCCACAGTTTTTGATAGGGCAACCTAGACCCCGCCTTCAGCACTGCAGCAGAGAGGTAGATTTATCCGCCAGGTCAGTTAGACGGTAGTAGCTCGGACAGTGGATTCTCTCCTCATCAAAGGAGGGTAGATCAGAGCGGATACACATTTCCAATTTCGCCCGGCTTTGGTAATCGACTCCACCTCGAGCTTACAGATATGGCTCCACAGAATGTTATATATGTGGGTAGGAAGGCATAGATGCAAGATTGTCCGGCCAGGGGAAAAGGTAGCCAAGATAGCCAGGATAGAGCATCAGCAGGGGCCGTGAGCTCCAGCAGCCTCAAGAGGGCGTAGGCCCTCGTGTTCGCAGAAGAGGCCGAGGTAGATTAGGAGCCTCTAGTTCAGATATCGGCTCAGTCGTAATTTGGCGTTTACTGTGAGACAGACTCGTATATGTCTCCAGATGTGGTAACAGGTATGATGACTATTTGCTCATACCTTGCTTATGTATTGATTGATCCAAAAAGGGTCCACTTTGTCTCATGCTACTTCCATTTGTGGCTCGAAGTTCAGTGTTGCACTGATAATCGCTACAAAGAGCCCTTCTCAGATTCACACCGTCGTGACTCAATTATAGCTAGCAGGATTTATTGAGGGTGTATAGTAGAGGTTGCTGATCGTCAGACCACAGCAGATCTGGTAGAACTAGAGAATGATTGATTTCGATGCCATTATGGGTATGATTTGTTTTTGCCATGCTAATGCCAACGTAGAATGTTGACCAAAATGGTCCGATTCCAGCTTCCGTGGAGGCAAGATGAGAGTGGAAGGAAGTACAGCTACACCAAAAGGTAGGCTTATTTCCTACCTTCAGGCGAGGAAGTTGATAGCTAAGGGATGTATTTACTACCTAGTCAGAGTCCAGGATGTTCGCAGAGCCTCCCGACACTCCAGCCTGTTCTAGTGGTGAATGAATTCTTTATGTATTTCCGTGATGAGCTACCCGGTATTCCCTAGAAAGGGAAATAGATTTTGCAATCGACTTGCTACTAGGCACTCAGCCCATATCAATTCCTCCGTATCGCATGGCTCCTGCTGAACTCAGAGAGTTAAAGGAGCAGCTCAAAGATCTATTAGATATGGGCTTTATTAGGCCGAGTACTTCACCGTGGGTGCTTGGCCATTTTGTGAGAAAGAAGGGAGCACTGTCTCCGCATGTGTATAGATTACCGGCAGTTGAGTAAGGTTATAGTTAAGAATAAGTATCCTCTTCCATGAATAGATGATTTGTTTGATCAGTTACAGGGGGCCAGATATTTCTCCAAGATTGACTTACGGTCCGGATACCATCAGGTTCAAGTCCGTTTAAGAGACATTCCCAAGAAAGCCTTCAGGACCGGATACGGCCACTTTGAATTTCTAGTTATGTCTCTTTGGGCTGACGAATGCCCCAGCAGTATTTATGGACCTGATGAACAGTACCTTTTCAGACCATACCTGACCTGTTCGTGATAGTGTTTATCGATGATATTCTCGTGTATTCTCGCTCAGAGGCAAACCACCGTGCTCATTTACTGATGCTGGGTCTGCATTCTGGGGACTGCCGCCTGTATGCCAAGCTCTCTAAATGTGAATTCTGGCTGAAATCAATAGCTTTCTTGGGGCATATTGTGTCGGATGTTGGTATACAGGTAGACACGCAGAAAATAGAAGCGGTTAAAACAAGGCCCAGACCTACCACTCATCAAGCCATAGTCAGATTAGCAGGATACTATGGAAGATTTGTTGAAGGATTCTCCACCATAGCGGCACTCTCTGACGTTGACGCAAAGAAAAGTAGTAAAGTTTCAGCGCGACTGAGGCGTGTGGACAGAGTTTCCAAGAATTGAAAGACAGATTATCCTCCACCCTGCTGTTAGTATTACCGGAAGGCAGCTGTAGGGCGGCACATGTGGCTTGTGATGTGATCATGACTGGGTTGGGATGTGTGTTGATGCAGCACGGTAAAGTGATTGCTTATGCTTCTAGACAGCTGAGGAGACACGGAAAAGAATTATCCTCTACCCATGACCTAGAGTTAGCCAGTTGATCCACGCCTTAAAGATAAGGAGACATTACTTGTATGGCGTCCATGTGATATTTTCACTGACCATAAGGAGCCTACAGTATATCTTCACTCAGAGGGAGTAGAATCAGCGGGTGTCGCTGGTTGGAGTTATTGAAAGATTACGATGTGAACATTTTGTATCATCCTGAAAGGCTAACGTAGTAGCGGATGCCATCACTGCAAATCTATGAAAGTTTGGGTGTACTTGCAGCCCGAGCAGCGGGAGTTGGTCAGGGAAATACATCAATTAGCCAGTTTAGCCGTTCGTGTAGCAGAAACAGAGGACAACAGAGCGTAATTCAGAACACCATTTTGTCGCCGTTAGTTGTGGAGGTAAAGGAACGGCGTGATGGAAGATCCTGACCTTGGTTCAGCTTAAGGACAGAATTCAGCATGGAAAGTGCCAGATTTTCAGGTAACTGAGGATGAAGGCATGTAAGGGCCGCCTTTTGTGTATTCCAGATATTTCAGGCTTCAAGCAGCGCATTATGAGTGAGGCACATTTACCCCGCTATTCTCCGCCCGGCACGATGAAAATGTACCACGATATCAAGGAGATCTACTGGTGGCCAGGTATGAAGAGGGAAATAGCAAAATTTGTAGCCCAATTTCCCTAACTGCCAACAAGTAAAAGCGGAACACCAAAACCAAAGTGATTAACTCAGACATAGTTGTGCCTCTTTGGAAATGGGAAGCAGTAAACATGGACTTTGTAGTAGGATTACCCCGTACCAGGCATAGACATGATTCCATTTGGGTAATTGTTTACAGACTAACGAAATCAGCCCATTTCTAGTGAAAGCTACTTTCTGCCGAAGATTACGCTGAAATTGCATATCGAGAAATAGTTAGATTACACGGTGTTCCAAGATTCTATTATCTCTCTCGGCAGAGAAGCACAATTTGGCAGCCTAGATTTTGGCAGTCATTTCCAGAGAGGTCTAGGAACGGGCAGATTTAATTTGAGCACACCATTCCACCCTCGACAAATGGACAGCGAACGCACTATTAAGACGCTCAAGGATATGCTACAAGCGTATGTGCTAGATTTTGGAGTGTAGTCGGGATGAGCATTTACCATAATTGAGTTTATTTATATTTTCAATAGTTCTCACTCAGCTATCCAGATTGCGCCCTTGAGGCGTTGTATGGGCGAAATGTAGATCGCCGCCACTGGTTTGAAGTGGAGAGTCGTTGCTGATGGGGCCGTATATTATTCATCGCCGAGGAGAAGGTAAAGCTTATCGAGAACGCCTACCGATCGCACATGAGCTGGGGATGTGGAGTCTAATGTATATGCCTCTACCTAGGGACCTAAATATACCTTGCCAGGGTATAGTGGCATGAACTGGGTGATCACAAAAGTATGGGGCTAATCAGCCAATAAGTACTGTAACCTATGCTGAAATGTAGTTTTGAGAACTAGGTGCGTTGAACCCCTGGGCCCACCTCGGTGTTAAGTCCTGCTCCCATTAGAATACCTAAACTGAATACTAAGTAGATAACTCAAAACTAGGGTCCAAGACTAGTCAGGGATATATAGCTGAAGGCACTCTGATGAGTCTATTATCAAACCACTTAAAACCGGGTTCTAGACTGGTCAGAGCCGCTATCTAGAAGCGACGTAACCATCTAAGAACAAACTGTACCTAACCGGGGGTCATAGGGCTAGTTATAGCTCTCCATCTAATGTGTCATGACTGCCTAGTGGATCAATGAGACTGAGTTCTGAGTCTGATTCTGCTAACTGGGAGGTATCAAGGCATACCTAAGGATTAGTCAGTCTGATCGCCTGAAAATTCTCTCGTCAAAGAATGAGGAAATTGATCACGGGAAATAATATAGGTCCCGTGACACGCCTTATAGCTTAAATTAGTCGTGTTGTTCAAGCTATTTGATACATTTTCGCGTGATTTTATATAAAAGTGAGATATGTGCTAACGCAACATGATTAATTTTGTTTTGTAGGTTTTTTATGACTTTTTGAGGAGTTTTAATCAAGAATTGTTGAAGTAGAGGCTTGGAGAAGGAAGCGACACGCGAACGTCGGCAAAGAGGAGGCTCAAAACAGCCCACCTGCGCGTCGGCAACGTGCCACGGTAGGCAGTGGCTGCCCAAGACAGCTCCCTCTGCGTGTTGGCAGCGTGCCAAGGCAGTGGTGGCTCCACGACCAAAGGTGTGACGGCTGCCCAAGCAGCGTGCCACGTTGCCATCGCGGCAAGGTTCTGCCGAAGCCGATTTTCGAGTTGATTTCCAGTGAGCGCGATGCCTCCATGTCACGGGAGGCCGTGCTCGCGATACACCTGTGACACGGAGCCGTTCCACGACAAAGCCAAATTATGCACGCTCTCCATTTACTATAACAGGGACCCTTAGCTCCTAATTCCATTTGGTCACGATTTTATTCTGGAAAACTACCTAGGAGTGAAGGGAGAAGTGGGAGAACTCAGCTAGCGTTTGTCAAATTCCCTTCATCTACCAATCTCATGTAAGTATGTAGTTTAGGAGTAGATTAATAGTAGTAGAGTAGTTTTACTAACATGCATGGCAAGAACCCTTCCTCTAGGGTTGAAGCCATGGATTATGATTGTAATTTATGATATTGTTTTGGAATTGAGTTATTGATTGTTGTTTTGCCCCTGCATTCTGATTTGCTGGTTGTTCTTATGATTGATCACCATAAAAGTATATTTGTTAGCTTGGGAAATAGCTTGAGAAGGCATTACTCGGGTCGTGACATGAGAATGTGGGGAGCATGAAGTAATCTCGGAGAGGTTCCGGGTGTTTGGATAGAAATATACCTAACACCTTGCTTGGTTGACACACGGGGTTAGGAAAGACCAACTTGGGATGTCACATCACCACCAAGAAGCAGTTGTGAGTAGCTGGGTTGAGTTAAATGGTTAGACGTGATTTAAAGTCCCTAATCGTTTCCCGCAAACTACAACATAATTGATTGCCCGCGGACTAGAAAATTAAACTCCGCTCACAATGATGCAGTGAGGCTAGATTGCCGTGTTTAGAGGCTCGAAAGACCATGAACATGCAATTCCAGTTATGTGAAATAACAATTGATAGTCCCATGCTTATTCCATTGCACTGTAGTATCACATGATTATCCGGTTTTGACTCTATGTTGCTCCTAGAGCACTTTCGTAATATGTCGTTGACCCAAACTTAGACTTAAATATCCTTCAAACGAAAATGTCTATCACCAACACTTTGTGTATTTAAGATCACACTAGAAATGGATAGTTAGGAGGAATGGGTCCAAATTCCCTGTGGGTTCGACATTCCGGTTCTTAAAAAGAGCTAATTATATTACTTGCAATGACCTGTGCACTTACGGGCTCATCAAATTTTTGGCGCCGCTTGCCGGGGACAGGCAATTGGTGAAATTTTAATTTTTCTTAAAAGTGTTAGTTTGCTATTTAGGTATTTTATTGTTGACAACTTGGTCTTAGCCTCTATTTTGCGTATAACAGATCTGTTGAACACTGCAAGAGACAAAGGTTTGGTGGATCCATCCTGTGAGCCGGAAAGACAATTTCATCGCTTAATGAGAAGCTCTAGAAAAATTGCGCTGCTCGTACAAACCATTATGGAGCAACTACAGAATCCACCACTTGTGAGGGCAGTATTAGTGCCCGAGGAGCCAGCCGCTCCGCGATGTGTGGCAATCCCACATGCTAGTAATGTCACATCTAGCATCCGCAAACCCGAGCCAGGAGGGAGGTTCGAGCTAAAATGTAACATGGTGCAAATTGCCGCACACAAGCCGGCAGTTCATGTGTCTCCTCACGAGGATCCACAACAACATCTTTCAAATTTGAGATATGACACTTACATCCTCGCACAAAAACTTGATGTGCCCGCAAGTGTACGGGTTGTACAAGTAATATAGTGGCCCTTTAAGAACCGGAATGTCGAACCCATGTGACCGGACTACATGGATATGAAACTTTTCGAGTGCACTTACTATAACTTAATAATGAAGACAACAGTGTAAAGAAAAGTTTATGTATTTTGGAAACTATTTTTATACTAAAGTAGAATATTTATACAATTGAGTCTCAACAATGAACAGAGCACGCCGAGGCTAAACGAACATGTAAAGAAATCAAATATCGATATATTACGGTTTATCTTTCTCCGGTTGCTAGTCGGAATTTATGCCTATGGATTAAGTATTTAACCCAACTTAAGAATCATGAACCTTCCACCTACATTTTTGTGATAAGAAGAAATTCATGTTTTAGCCATACAAAACCGATTCCACACTTGACTAATACGACTTTCTTCGTGTATATTTCTATCCTGAAGGTAAATCAATTCCCAATTTTCTCAAACCAAGAAGAGATCATATCCTATTAATTCACAACTTTCCGCTTTCTTGCCCCCTATGAAAACCGGACTTTTGGATTTACATTAACATTGGCCAGATATTAACGTAGGGTAAGAACAAGAATTAAATAGAACAACCATAGAAGAAAAGATGAAACAACCAGATAATCAACAATTACATTTCAATACAACAATTCATAACCTCAGCAAGAAAGGGATTTAGCCACCATTTGTGGATTGGAACATCAGTTAAATGAATGGAAATCATGCAAACAATTGAAAGAAAGAAGAAAGGGATAGAGAAACCCTAAGAATTTTCGCCCTCACAACCGCATGTAACCCACGTTCTTTGCTCCACCCAAATAGAAAATTAAAATGAACCTAAGTGTTCTATTTATACTAGGATAATTTTTCCCGGAATAACGCTACGTCACGGAGTGCATCGCGGAGCACCGCTCCATGACACGGTGCAACCCGAGGCTGAAATTGGCCGCCTGTAATTGCTCCCAACGCAAGGCATGCAACGCGGAGCATGCCCACCGTGCCACGGTGCAAATCGCGACCCTCACTGGAATGTCAAGGACTGGGAAAATTAATTCCAACGTGCCACGGCTTGATCGTGACCCTCACTGGAATTTCTTGCATTTATACCTCCTGCATGCAATGCATCCGCGATGGCACAGTGTCACTGGGCCCATCAAGGAGCCCTTGAATTGCTTCTCCACTCAGTTTGCATTGCTCGTTCCCGAGTCCATCTCCGATTTCTCCCAACATGTATCTTAACTCCATAAAAGTATGTTTTTCCTGCAAAACAACGCTAATCATGTTGGTTAGTATAAAATCACGCTTTCATACAATTTACATGAGAATGTACACACATTGTTGGATAAACAAGGCAATAGCTATGCATTTGAGTATCAATTTGGCATATAAATATGCCCCTGATCACCTATCCTTAATACCTCTAAAATCTTGTTCGCCCGAACAATACTCATACACCTCATGAAATTGATATCCTATCATGGCTACTTTGGCTCGACAATCCGAGCTACTTGCTATACCGATTTATGTTCTCATAACAAATCATCAAGAAAGGCGATAGTATCATCATTACAATGACACAAATCAAGACCTAGCTCAAAGAATCGACTCTTCGATATTGGCAAACTCATGCAAATTAGTTGACTAGATATCCGACACGAATTTCATTCTTTCACAAGCATGAGCCTCACATCACAGAATTTCCCCTCTTTTAGATCACATGAACTCTAAATCATTTCATGCAGGGGCATGTACACACAATTTTTCGCCTTCTCCCAAAAGAATTCACATGCATCGTGTCATGACCCATAGGTTTGCTCTTAGTGTATTACTCACTAATATAAGGGCGTGTAGTATAAGATCACGTGACTTTAGGGGGTTGTAATGTCAATCTATGGAACTAGTTTATACTGGCTTAACCAATATTAGCAACTAGCTTCCTTAAGCGGTTTTTCAATACATCCCATCACACTCTGACATATTTTCTTCCTTCCTCCTCCTTTTCTTGAAGTCCATCTTTATTTTTGTCACCCATTTCTTTAACACACCAGACTAAACAAAAAGATAAGTTATACAACCTTATTTCCTTTAAATCTGGCACGTACACCCTTGACTCTTTTTCTTTCTTCTCATCACTTTTTTTTTTTTCTCTCCCTTTCTTTTCTTTTCATTTCACTCCTTTACACTATGGGAAAATTATATATTTTCTTGAGCGCTAAGAGCTTCGGATTTGGTTTACGACAATGAAAAGTAGGGGTTAACTTGGTTCACACCCTTTTCGACAAAAGAAGAAAAAAATTGGCAACGGCTAAAGGCTCAATGGGCTAACTAGATTTAATCTTCAAAGTGGATATGAAAAGGAAAACAAGAAAACTTTTAAGTTAAACAAAGAAACGCCTACCTCCTTTTCTACACTACAAATCCTTCATTTCGTTTCGTACACACCACAGGCAAGTTCTAGACACTCCACAATAGCATGGAATAACCAAACCTCACTATACACTCGATGCACATGCTCAACTTAAGACGACTTCACAGACTCTTTAATCAGCTAATTACAAGAATTCAACATTAAGCGTCAATCACACCGAACCGAGCTCCTATGGCACAAGTGTCTCATGTATAAAATTTGCATGCTTTCTACGAATCATCGTTGCAGTATAAATATTATGTACAACACGCAACCAAGATGTCGTAGCCATAGAGTAGCACATGCATGTGATACAGCCAACACACCAAAAATTTAAAAAGCAACTCCTATCGACTACATTTCCCTTAAGACGGTCGTAATCCATCCATCATAGGGAACGGTCACTATTTACGACTTCGGTTCAATGGGACTTTTCTCGGCAAAAGAACCGGAAAACAAACCTGAGAAAACCCAAAAGAAAAAAATAGTTATGAAAAATTTTAAAATATCGATAATTTCGACAAAAAAGGCTATTTACACACTCAAGCAACAAGATTCATAGCACACACACAGCTTCACAATAAAAATATTTACAAAACGAACATACACATAAAAACAAGGTCACATTGGTTCACACACAGCAACAGAACAACAGAAAATGCGATTATGTACAAGACAACACAAAATTCAGCACCACCTAACTACTCCCACCCCACACTTAAAATCGAACACTGTCCCAAGTGTTCATACAATCACAAAACATAAAGGTGGGTGGTGAAACTCCTCGATCACCAAAGTACCTAATTTCTTCGCCAGGTGCTGCCGCCTCATCCCCCATGTCAGAATCTCCACCATCGTCCTCCTCCGACTCAACATCGGAATCCTCGCGACGTGTCTCCTCGTCAGTGGGGACATCATCATCCACAGTCTCCACAAAAGCTGGGCCCACCCGACATGCTCCGGCGTTTTCGCCAAAAGGTAATCTAAGTCGAGCGTTACAGCTGTCCTCCGTTGCCGGTCTCCCCGCCCAGTGCGTAGCTGGAGCATCTGCATCCCGAACATGCGTGCTATACTGGTCATCCTTGAGCATGTCGCTTCGGCTAATGTGAGCACCGGCTCGTGAGTGGTGTCGGGTGCCTTAGTCTTTGTAACATCTGGCGGCACGCGCTCCATCCGCGGAATGTAGTCTAGGGCCTTCCTCGACCTCAAGGCCCTCAGAAATGTAGTCAGCAGCCCGCCGAACCCATACCTGTGCCCTTGATACAACCGGGCTCTCTTCATGGCGGATATGATCACCGCTCCCTACATTAATCTCCTTGTAGCCCTTTCATCGCGGCATACACTAGGCATACCTCCCTTTCGGCCATCCGCTGCGTGCACCCCCGGAATCAAACAGGAGCAAACAATTTTAGCCAGATCCTGGCTTCCTGTTCATCTGTGAATAAGGGCAGTGTCTGGATGATAGCCCTCTCCTGTGCCTGCCCAGCCGCGTCAGACTGGCCTACACAATGTGCGCCTGATATCCGGGCAGATAGGGTGGAGTGATATTCAGCTGCCGAGTACGGGGCAACTGCAGCCTGTGCTCCCTAGTATAGCATTGAGGTGGTGAGGCTCAAGTGTGACAATCTGGCCCTTATCTTGATGGTGTGACTCCTGAGCGTCGGGGTTCCGCTGGCATAGAACTCCCGAACTGGGCAGATTGCACTTGGGCTCGCTGTACGAAGCGCAGCCCGGCAGCGCCAATCCTGTGGGAGGTGTACCATGCGGGGAATTACAGGCTAATGTCCTGTGCACAAAGGCTCCTCTCAAGTATTTGTTTCTCCCTTGTGCTTTGTGTACTACTCTTCCTTCAGTCACCCATCTCGTTCCATACTTGCGGCGCTGGCCATATGGAACCGCTGCAGCCGGGCTGACCGCTCGCTCCCGCCTCAACTGCTTTCTTCCGGCGCTCTGATGTGGATGTGCCCTTACCCTGAACTTGTTTGCCGCTATTGTCCTGCCGAAGAAACAGACAGTCCCAATGTTAGTCAAATTAAATTAGCTTCGACTAAGGTTGGGTTTGGTTCGCCACCCCACACTTAGTCTTTTTAGCTCTCATTTAAGCATTTCGGCAAGATCATACTTACCGTGTTATTTACAAAAAAAATAAAAAAAATATGTTATTTTTTAAAAAAACAACAAACAAATTAAAATGGTCTGCATTCCAGCTGATCTGACAGTATAACCTCTATGTACTACTCAGATCTTTTTTCTGCACACCTAATCCCAACATACTATGATAACATTTCATCACATAGCACGGCACAAAGACAAAAAAGAAAAAATTTATCCACTAACCTAAGCAATTCCCGATTTCTATGTAATCTCGATACTCTCACGCAATTCAACCAATTTGTTCCCCCGAAAATCCATCGCTTCCTTAGCATTATAATGTTAAGAACAACGCAATTCACCTCACCCAACAATTTTTCACATTTCAAAATCACTTCACTTTTTTATTCACATTTTAACCCTAGCTAACATTTTGCAAAAATTCAATCCAACATGTATTTTTCAAGGCTCATATAATCACAACGATACTACGAATAACAATCAACAATAACTTAAATGAATTTAAGCTCAATTTATACTTAGGCAAGGTTTACTTACCTCCTCATGCTCCAAATCGAAAAATTCGACAAGAATTGAGATAAAGTTCGAGAACATACCTTACTTGATGATATGAAGAAAAGTTGAAGAAAACTCGTGCTCAGGTCCGTGTCACGTTGAGGAAGGGGGAAATTTTGGGTGTTTGTCATGGAGGGAGAAAAATGGGGAAAAATGAGGAATTTCGGGGTTAAAAGGAGGGGTTTTTCGCGCGGGTTACCCGGTGACCCGGTGACCCGACGCGAATAACACCTCAACGCACATGGAGTGCATTGCGAGTACTGTGAGATAGGAGCCATCGCGCAGGCATTCTGAAATTTTTTAAATTCTAGATTTTGCTTTCAACGTGCTACATGGAGGGTAACGGAGGCCCTCCTCCGTGACACGGAGCCATCGCGCAGGCTCACATGTTTTGCCACTTAAAATTTTTTATTTATTAATTTCTGCTTCTCCTTTGCATTCCTTTGCATTTTTCCTCCGATCAACCTGTAATATATCTTACAACAAGAAATCGGTTAGAATTCCAAGGTTTGAGGAACACAATATTTTTATTTTGTATTCACACACCTATACATAAAAAAATCTTTTTCTCTCTTTTTTTCTTTCTTTTTATATGTACAATTATACAAACAAATAATTCACGGTTGCCTCCCGTGCAGCGCCTGGTTTACCGTCTCAGTTCGGACGTCGTTTAAGCTCATTCTGCCTCTAGGTGACGGACGTTTTCACAAACAATGCCTCTCACCCCGGGCCAAGCTTACTCTTGTCGGGGCTTTCCCTAATAACTCTCGAGACTCAAAGCCCGGAGCAACATTCGGTTGCTCAAGCACATTGATAACCGAGAGTTCCTCGTACACGGCCGGGAGCTGGTGGCCTTGTACACATCGAACACCTCCACCTTGTCGTGTGCTCGCATAGTTGGCTGCCCGCAGCTACATCTATTAGCGCTTTCCCGGTCGCTAAGAAAGGCCGTCCCAGAATAAATGGGACTCCCCAAAGGCCTGGGCTCAAAATCCAGCACAACAAAATCTATCGGGAAGATTAGGAAGCCGACTTGCACTAGCACGTCCTCCACAATACCATCCGGTCTTTGCCAAGGAACGATCCGCGAGCTGCAAGATCACTGTTGTAGGTCTAGGACTCCTCAGCCCAACTTGAATACCGATGTCGGCATCAAGTTAATGCTCGCTCCCAAATCACACAATCCGCGAGCCTGGATACGGCTCCGATTGTTATCCGAATTGTGAAGCTCCTGTGATCTTTGAGCTTCGTGGCAATTGGTTCTCAGATCCGGAAGTGCACTCCTCCGTAAGAGCCACCGTGGCATATTCGGTAAGCCTGCTTTGTTGGCCACGATGTCCTTTATATACTTGGCGTACTTAGGCACTCCCTGCAAAACATCAACAAGAGGTAAGTTAATGTGTACCGTTAAGCACCTCCATGAATTTCTTGAAGCACGCCTCTCCTCCTTGTGCTTCTTTTAATCGTTGAGGGAACGGGGGTGGAGGTCTTTTCTGATTCAGCATCCTTGTGCTTCCCCTCTCATCATTCTGCTCCTCTCCGCTTCTACTGCTCCCGACCGTTGAGGTGGTCTTTCGGGTTCCACTTTCAACTGCAAACCACTCTCGTGGTCTGCATTTACCTGCTTGGTGCTGTGGTCCGTGTCGCCGGGAAGTCCTCCTCTATGCCTGGTGTTCCTCGGGCCCAAAGAACCGCTCGAATTGATAATCCAGTCATCTTGGTAGCTATTGATTGTTTCTTGACCTCGGCTGCCAATTTGACATAGTCAGCCTGCAATTGAGCTTGGCTAGCTATCAACTGCTTGAACATCTCCTCAACACTGGGTGATGGTGGTGGAGGAGGGGCATTGCTGTTTCTATATTGTGACTGATAGTTCTGTGGCCCTCCTTGATTCCTCTGCATACCCTGACCTGAACTCTGCCCCTGATGGTTGTTGCTACCCCAAGAGAAATTCGGGTGATTCCTCCAGTTAGAGTTGTAGCTGTTCCCATACTCTTGGAGATTGCTCCTTTTGTGCATTAATGATGTAAAGTTCACCGAGTCTTGATTTTGCCCACACAACACTCGCCCGAGTGTCTATTGCTCCTGCACACTTCACACCAAATCTGCTGCACTGCATTTACTGGGGCTTGAGACTGAATCAAGTTCATGTTGCCGAAGTGGGTGTTTAGTTGATTTTGCAAGGCAGCTATCCGTGCAGCGATAGCCGTAAACCCATCCACTTCCAAGACTCCACGTTTCTTGCTCCTCCCCTTGAAGAGTCCGCATTCCACTCCGGATTTCCCTGCGAAATACGATTAAGCAAAGAATAAAGCCTCGTAAGTCTTTTCTAATGCTTGTCCCCCAGCTGCCAATCCAGCAAAATTTTGTGTGGGGTTCCAAACATTCTATAAAAGTGTGCACCCAGCACATCATTGGATTGATGGTGATGAGGACAAATTTCCGCAACAGTGATTTGAATCTTTCCCAAGCTTGATACAGATTCTCTCCTTCTCTTTGTTTGAAACTTAGAAATTGACTTCTAAGTCTTGCTGTTTTACCGGAAGGAAAGAATCGGATCAAGAACTTCTTTGCAAGATCATCCCATGTGGTTATAGAGTTTGGTGGCTCCTACCCACCTCTTGGCTTCTCCCAAAAGTGAAAATGGAACAAAGGTAAACCTGAATGTCGAACCCACAGGACTGGACCCATTCCTCTAACTATCCATTTCTAGTGTAATCTAAATACCTAAAGTGTTATGATAGACATTTTCGTTTGAAGGATATTTAAGTCTTAGTTTGGGTCAACGATTATTCTGAAAAGTGCTCTAGGAGCAACATAGAGTCAAAACTAAATAATCATGTGATACTAGTGATTTGCAAATGGAATAAGCATGGACTATCAATTGTTACTTGGCCAATTAGAATTGCATGTTCATGGTCTTTCGAGCCTCTTAACACGGCAATCTAGCCTCACTGCATCATTGTGAGCGAGGAGTTTAATTTTCTAGTCGCAAGTAATCATTATGTTGTGGTTTACGGGAAACGAATAGGACTTTCGTACGTCTAACCATTTAACTTTAACTTAGCCTCACAACTACTTTCTTCGGAGTGGTGATGTGACATCCCAAGTTGGTCTTTCCTAACCCCCGTGTGTCAAACCGGCTGTGTTAGGCATATTTCTATCCAAACACGGAACCTCTCCCGAGATTACTTCATGCTCCCACATTCTCATGTCCTGACCCAGGTAATGCCTTCTCAAGCTATTTCCTGTTAACAAATATGCTTTATGGTGATCAATCATAAAAACAACCAACAAATCAGAATGCAAGACGAAAACAACAATTAATTACTCAATCTCCCAAACAATATCATAGAATTAAAATCATAATATATTAATATAAATAAAATATTAAGAATACTTAAATATTCATGTTTGTAAAACTACTCTACACTACTTCATTAATCTACTCCTAAAACTACATACTTACATGAGATTGGTAGATGAGAAGGGAATTTGACAAACGCTAGCTGAGTTCTCCCACTTCTCCCTCTCACTCCTATGCAGTTTTCTGCACAAAATCGTGACCAAAATGGAATTAGGAGCTAAGGGTCCTATTTATAGTAAATGGAGAACCTGCATAATTTGGCCTGTCGGAACGGTGGCTCCGTGTCATGAAGTGTATCACGGAGCACGGCCTCCGTGACACGGAGGCATCGTGAAAGCTCACTGAAATCAACCCGAAAATCGGCTTCGACAGTAACCTTGCCGCGATGGCAACGGGCACGCTGCTTGGGCAGCTGTCACACACCTTGGTCGCGGAGCCACTCCTGCCTTGGCACGCTGCCAACGCGCAGGGGGTTGTTTGGGCAGCCTGCCTGCTGTGGCACGTTGCCGACGCGCAGGTGGGCTGTTTTGGGCCTCCTTTTTGCCGACGTTCGCGTGTCGCTTCCTTCTCCAAGCCTCTACTTCAACAATTCATGAATTAGCTCAAAAGTCATCAAAAACCTACAAAACAAAGGCTAATCATGTTGGTTAGAACATATCTCCACTTTTATATAAAATCACATGAAAATGCATCAAATAGCTTAGACAACACGACTAATTTAAGCTATAAGGCGTGTCACGGGACCTATATTATTTCCCGTGATCACCAACCCCACACTTAAAGCCTTGTTCGTCCTCGAACAACCTTTACATATCATGCATATGGAGAGTCCCACATAACTAATTTAGCAAGATAATTCAAGCTACAGCTATAATGATTACGTAAGATACAAGTTAAAAATAGAACAATCTATGAAATACAACTATGTTAAGACTTCTTAACCTCAAGAATCGACTCTCAATCTTAGCAAACTCGTGTCAATCAACTGATTAAGAAATCCCACATGAATTTTATCCTTCATTAAACATGTGCCTCACGGAAAGAGAGTTACCTAACCGTTACTCCAAAACAATTTTTACATCACAACATGTGTGGTATATAAAAAGAATTTACACTCACTCACAAAGAATCACCTGCTTCATGTCATGACCTATAAGCTTGCCCTAGTGTTTTACTCCACTAATTTGAGGATGTATGAATGTAAGATCAAGTAGGACTTAATGGGTTGTAATGTAAGCTAAGGGACGGATAGGTACTATTCGCGCAATAGTGACTTCCCCAAGCGCTTTAATACATCCAACATTCATTAAGGACATCTCTTTCTTACTTCCTCCTCATTCTTTTCAATCTTGAATTTTCTCTTCTTGTTCCCATTTCTTTAAGCACACTCACCTTAGTAGTAAGGAGTACTTAAGCAATTTTTTTTTTTCATTCATTTATTTTCTTACCTTACTAATAATCAACCATTTTTACAATAAAGTGCACCTTGTCCTTTTCTCAACTTCTCACAACTTCTACTTTTCCTTCTTTTTCACGCTTCTCACCTTCACTCTTTGGGATTTTTTTTCACTTAAGCGCTTAGGGAGTTTTGGATCAAATTCAAGGTAATGAAAGAAAAAAAGGATTAAACTTATATTGTAGCTATCAAAGAATAGGATTAAGGCTCAATGGGGCTAACTAGGATTCAATATTCAAGGTAGGTAAGGAAAGGATTAAATATTTGGCTCATTCAATGAAATGCCTAAATCATTTCCTACACTCTACATCCTTCATTTCATTTTATAAACACAATTGAAAAGTTCTAGACACTCCACAATAGCACAGAGTAATCAAAAACCTTACACTCATGGCACATGCTCAATTCAAGACATGCTCAGCAGATTTTTTTAACTCAGCTAATCACAGTAATTCAAACATTAAGCCTTAATCATATCGAGTCAAATTCAAGAGCCTAGGTGTCTCAAACATAGGTATATCACTTGCATGCTTCAACACTAAACATACTTGCATCTTACAATCATTTATAACACATAACAAGAACATCAAGCATCCATTAGCTATGGTTTCAAAACCCGACATCTATCGACAATTTTCTCAAGACGTAATCAATCCATCCATCGTCGTAAACAGTCCCTAACTATGCTAAAACATTATGTACAGACAAATAAAAATAAAAATAAAAAATTTAAAATAAAAATAAAATAAAATTTTATTCTTTGTTCAAAGACCTCTACTGAAAAGAACCGAAAAGAAAAACCAACGGGTGATGAATTCATGCTTGACTCACAAAGATTTTTCAAATTTTTTCTCATTTTTCCAAACAAGCATTACATTCACCAACAATCTGTTAGGCACAAAAATTTTGAAATTTCTTTGAAATTTCCCTTACCCCACACTTAAATCATGCTATGTCCCCGTAGCATCAAATTAACAATTTAAGAGGGTGAGAAATACTCTCTGAGGCCTTTTAGGCCTAGCTAGTAGCATGTTTTTCCACAATTTCCACACGCGGGTGGTCGACCCCACAATTTTCCTCTTCCATGTTTCCTAGCTTCCTCCTCTGAGGTACCTGCATCTCTCCAATTCGTACCTAACTTTCCACCAAAAACACAAACAGAACATGAAAATAACAAAATAAAAATAAAAACCAAAATTACAAAGTGTACCTGAGGTAACCTTGGGCTGCCTCCCAAGCACGCTTTATTTTTCGCCGTGTGACGACGGACTGCCCTTTCAGATGATCTCTGATACCCGGGTTCTCTCTTTCGAGAACCATCTCCTTTTCTTCTGTTGTTGAGAGGAAACAGCCTCCACTCTGTTCCTCCCTTTCTCCAACTTCTTTCAATTTGAAGCCCTTTATCAGACTCGGGCTGAACACTTAATACCGCCTTTGGCCATGCAACCGTGGGAATCTTCCACCCCACACTCATCTCTCTTCCGCCAACACACTAACTTGACAAAGGTTTCGTAGTGTGTGGATGGGTTTATTTCTTGGTGACACGGAAGATTTCTTCATCTCGACCCTCATTTTCAGGGTCCCTTCTTTCAAATCAATCACTGCTCCTCCGGTGGCCAAGAAATGGCCGTCCCAAGATTAGGGGGTACCGTTCATCAACCTGAAAATCTAAACAATAAAATCACAGGTATAATAAATTTACCTACTTTGATGAGAAGGTCCTATGATTCCGTCAGGTGTCACTCGCGACTTGTCAGCCAGCTGCAACATCAACCTTGTCGGTCTCGGTTTTACCAACCCCAAGGTATTGACAAGGATAGGGCATTAAATTAATCAAGCTGCCTTTAAATCACACAAAGCTCGAATCACTTCAGCTTTACCAATTTGTATGGGGAGGTAAAACTCCCGGGGTCTTTGAGCTTGGCATTCTGCTCAATACCCTGTGACTGAACTCCTCAGTTAGTGCTACAGTCTGGATATCCCCAATCTAACTTTGTTTGCCATCACGTCTCTTCAAGTATTTAGCATACTTGGGCATTCCCCAGACATCACAGAGGCACTTATGTAAAGTTCTTTGAAGCCCGAAAGAACTTTTTGAAACATTCCTCCTTGCTCTTTTTTGAATTTTTGAGGAAATGGTGGTGGTGGTCTTTGTGCTGGCTGCAATGAAGGTTGCGCATTTTGTTTCCCAGAACACTTCGATTTGCTCCTTATCGGTAGATGGTCCTTGTCTTACTAACTCCGGCTGCACCTCTTTTCTCAACCTTTAGGCCATGCATCAGCTAACTGCCTTCCGCTTCTAAGACTGATGGCATTGGATCTGCCGGGGGTTAGGACTGCTGTCACTTGCACCCTTGCGGCCTCATATTTGAGCAGCTGCTATTTTGACCCACTTGTTTTTCAAGATTGCGGTGGCTACTTGCTGATTCATTAAGTCTCGCGCCATCCTCGCTTGATTTTCTGCTAACTGATTCTGGGTCTCCATAATTTTCTGCAGTGTTTCCTCAACGTGCCTGCTACTATGCCCATCAATCCGCCTATTCTCCCGCCGATACCGACATGTTGCTGAGGTTGCATAAAATTCTGCTTCTGGTTTCAATTCCCAAGAAGAATTGGGGTGGCTCTGCCAATTTCTGTTGGAGTTGTTTCCGAAATTCTGATTCCTTTGCACATTCCCAACAAAATTGACTGATTCCCGATTGGCTCCACAAGATTCTGCGTTGTGCACCACATTACCACAAATTTCACACCAACTCGAGCTTGCCGAACCGCATTGACCTGGCCCTGGTGTTGGTGCATACTCAGTTTATTGAACTGAGTCAATATTTGATGTTGAAACGAAGCTAACTGTGCTGCCAAAGCTTTCAAACCATCTGCTTCTATCAACCCTGCTCTTCTTCCCCGCCCTCTTGATGATTCACGTGCCACTGGATTTCCTTGTGCAATTTCCGCTCAACAAAGTGTACAACTCATCATACGTCTTTTCCAAGGCTTGCCACCCGATGCATAGTCTAGTAGTATTTTTGTGTGTGGGTCCAGACATTCTACAAAGGTATGGGCCAGCACTTCATTTGATTGCTGATGATGGGGACAAACAACAATGACTTGAATCTTTCCTGCCATATACAAGTTCTCATCAAAGTTTCCGCTTGAAACTTAGTATCTCACTTCGCAACTTTGCAGTCTTGCCTGAAGGAAAAGAATCTGATAAGGTACTTCCTAGCCAAGTCATCTCCATGAAGCAATGGAGTTCGGTGGCTCAGCTCAGCCACCTTTTCGCCTCTCCTAAAACTGAAAATGGGAAGAGGGTCAATCGGACATAATCTGTGGACAAGCCGGTGGGGACAAACGTATCACTGATCTCAAGAAAGCTCTGTAAGTGCTGCAGGTCCTCATGTGCCATTCCATGAATTGACCACCAGAATGTAATAGCTGCACCATATTCCGCTTAAGCTCAAGGTTTCCTCCGTGCCCGCTTACTGATACCAGAGGTTACATTCGTCGCTAGTGGGATTGCCACTTCAAGTGAACTGGTCTTGCTGCCATTGCTTCCGATGACAATCCGTGCTTGTCCTGCGGGTGGTTGTTGTTGTACCTTTTCTTGAAGTCTCTTCAGCTTTGCCTAGAGCCACTCTCCTTTCCAAATGGATTTGACGCTCGTAGTTCAAGCAACGGTTTCCACAAGCCTCTATTTCTAGCCAGCTCGGCAGGACAACCTGTCACCTACAAATAGACAGACTAAAACCAAGTTTCTCAACACTTAAAGAAAATTTAAAAATCACATAAAAATAGATAAATTATCAAAATCTCGCGAGCATGACTTACAACGGCGCCAAAAAAACTTGATGAGCCCGTTGGGCACGGGTTGTACATAATATAGTGGCCCTTTTTAAGAACCGGAATGCGAACCCACAGGGACTGGACTACGGGGTAAAACCTTTCGAGTGTTAATTTACTATAACTCTAATAATGAAGACAACAGTGTAAAGAAAAGTTTATGTATTTTGGAAACTATTTTTATACTAAAGTAGAATATTTATACAATTGAGTCTCAACAATGAATGTGAGCATGCTGAGGCTAAAACGAACATGTAAAGAAATCAATTATCGATATACATGGTTTATCTTTCCTCCGGTTGCTAGTCGAACTTATGCCTATGGATTAAAACTCGTGAGATTAACTCCAACTTAAGAATCATGAACCTTCCACCTACATTTCTGTGATAAGAAGAAATTCATGTTCTAGCCATACAAACCGATTCCACACTTGACTAATACGACTTTCAGGTATATTTCTATCCTGAAGGTAAATCAATTCCCGATTTTCTCAAACCAAGAAAAGATCATATCCTATTAATTCACAACTTCCAGCCGCCTCTCGGTGAAACTGACGGATTTACATTAACATTGGCCAGATATTAACGTAGTAAGAACAATGCAAATAGAACAACCATAGAAGAAAAGATGAAACAACCAGATAATCAACAATTACATTTCAATACAACAATTCATAACCTCAGCAAGAAAGGGATTTAGCCACTATTTGTGGATTGAACATCATTAAATGAATGGAAATCATGCAAACAATTGAAAGAAAGAAGAAAGGGATAGAGAAACCCTAAGAATTTTCGCAACTACAATCAGTCAGAATCTCACGCTCTTGCTCCACCCAAATGTATCATTTAAAAATGAACCTAAGTGTTCTATTTATACTAGGACAATTTTCCTCGAATAATAAGCAACGTGTCACGGAGTGCATCGCGGAGCACTGCCGCTGTGACACGGTGCAAACGCGGAGGCTTTCTGGAAATTGGCCGCCTGTAATTGCTCCTAACGTGGCATGGCATGCAACGCGGAGCATGCCCAAAGGTGCCACGGTGCAATCGCGACCCTCACTGGAATGTCAAGGCTTCGGGAATGACTCATAATGCCACGACTTGATCGCGACCCTCACTGGAATTTCTTGCATTTATACCTCCCAGACAGTAATGCATCCGCGATGGCGCGTGTCACGGCCCATCGCAGCCCTTGAATTCTTTTGCTTCTCCACCTCGCTTCCTTGCTCGTTCCCGGAGTCCATCTCCCTGATTTCTCCCAACATGTATCTTAACTCCATAAAAGTATGTTTTTCCTGCAAAACAACGCTAATCATGTTGGTTAGTATAAAATCACACTTTCCTACAATTTACATGAGAATGTACACACATTGTTGGATAAACAAGGCAATAGCTATGCATTTGAGTATCAATTTGGCATATAAATATGCCCCTGATCAGAAATTCTACGTGCTAACTAAACTGAACTACTAAGTAGCTAATAGAGTATTCAATCCTATTCCCACAACACAGGAACTTACAATATAAAATTTTGAAGAAATAAGAAAATCTCATCCGACAAGCGCATGATAGTTTTCTCATTTGTACT
The DNA here is from genome assembly GCA_018107945.1 of Datura stramonium. Lineage (NCBI taxonomy): Eukaryota > Viridiplantae > Streptophyta > Magnoliopsida > Solanales > Solanaceae > Datura > Datura stramonium. Next base: position 18,210 of record JACEIK010007617.1, on the reverse strand, counting down.
GTGGCTAAAATCATTCTTGTTAGAGGAGTAATTACTCAACATATAAACAATAAGGAATACTAGAAAATCAACCCAAATCACACTTCACAAACCATGAGGAATTTAATACATAAATACGTTTCATTCGAAAGCTTAGGCCTACTTCTTAAGGTGGACATCAACAATTTGGTCAAAAACTTATGGAGATCATATCAACAATAAGAATGGATATCATATCTATGAAATCAACAAAAACTGACATGTAATCTCTTCATACTTCGACGTCGCCGCCCCATTTTTCTCGCGAAAAGTGGGTCAGGACATGTGACAACTCTTGAAGGATTAATTAAGTGAAGAGTCGCCACCTAATGAATTTTGGTGAGTTAGGGTACTGCATCAAACTAATTACAGAAAATTCTATTTAATTAGTCTACATCACCAGAAATCAGGTAAGGGCTTAAGTTACCTCGAAAGGAAGGTGTTAAGCACATTTCGAGGTCCACAACTGTGGGTCTCGGCCGAATTCATTAATATGTGGGAGAATTAGAGAGCAACAAAAGTCGATGAATTATTAAGACTAAAATAACTATGTTATTAAAAGAAAATGATAAACTAACCGTCGATAATTTTTAAAGGCTTACAATAAATTAATACAAATTAAATGAAGAACAAACAATACAAACAAATGAGAAAAGAATGAATGAGGCAATGTGTAGAGAAAGAGGCTATATTTTTTTAATTGAATTATACAACAAATAAATAATAATACGAAAAATAACAAAACAAACAACTACCAATTTTAAGGATTGGACCAAACCTCAAAGAGGCGCCTACGTATCCCGAAAGGAAATCAGGTCAAACGCTTGTTTTGCATTTAGAGGGGGGGCTGTTTTAACCTAATGAGATCACTCCGTGCAACATAAATAATACTTTGTCATCGTTAAGATTGCTCGGATTATTCAGCGAGCACAAACTATCATTTTGCATCTACCTAACCTAATTAATTATTTATTAATCCTAAATCGTTCTAAACAAGAAATCAGAGCACTAACATCCTAGCAAGTGCCTACTCATCCCAATCCTAATGTCCAAGAGTTGTTGGATAGCTAATTTGGGGTTTTGGGTCAAAAATCTTAGGGTTTTAAAAACTGATTAACGTCAAACAAAACAAATGTAAAAATAGCAAACGTAATGAAGGTTTGATATAGCCTCAGGTCCTATGAGCATGATTTCTAAACTTGTGTAAATACATCCTATGAACATCATTTCTAATGCCGAATGGATCAGATCTAAGTATGCAACACATAATATAACTTTGTTGCACAGGATATACATAATTTAAACAGATCAATACGTGACTCAGTAGGCATGGGATCTACACTACAAAATAACATATCTCATATCAACAAAAGGTTTAATACTTATGCACAATGATTTTTTATTTTAAATGATCAGACTAATTTATGATGTATAAAGTAAGATTCTAACAAAAAGAAACAACTTAGTGGCAGGTTCATTGACACAGACAACATCAAATTTATAGAAGTAGCTATAGATTAACTATCAATAAGCTCGATTCAAACAGGTTATTAATCCAATTTTCAGTCTACACGCAGGATATATATAGAGTAGTTCATTAATGGCAAACAGACAAAGAGTACTCAACACGTATAAACCTATAGGAAGATTTACTAAAATTCAAACACAAGACAAGCTTCGATTCTAATTTTTTAATTCATATGAATCCTATAGGCATGATATCTAATATTATACATGATATTGCATCAATTAAATCATATGGGCATGATTTCTATATATCTATGTTTGTATTAATCCTATAAGCGTACTTTCTATATGGGATTTTATAATTATGTATCAAGAAACAAAAACCAGTAAAGAAACATACAAAACTCACTCTATAAACTTCTTTCACTACTTCATTAGCGTTTATTATAATTTACAACCTGATGAAAGTTAAAATAAACAAATAAATTACAATGAAACATGAAAATAACATTAAGTTAAGTAAATTGTAAACCCCATCATGTCATGGGCGAATTTTCAATCCTATTCAAGAAGAACCTATTAAGCAAATGATAGAGCAAGTATACATCCAAGTATATCCATTTCGAACTCAAGGAATCATAATTTAATTAAATTTAGAAAGTACTTAGTCAAGCATACGAAAATATCATATGACAAATTTCAAATATATATTGCTATGCAAGGAATTTAAAACATATAAAGAACACACCAAGATGTTAAAAGAATTCATATTTACTATATAGAAGGCAAGTAGTGAATGCAAAGCGACCGACTCAGCTTACTTATTGTTCTAGCGAAAGAGTATAATTGTTACACCCCGTAAAGTTTCTAACGTTTAGTCATCCTTGTATGTTGAATGGGAGTTGGCGTCATACGCATTAGGAAAGGGCCCGGGGAAAGGTTGAATGAGTGACAAGTCAGATTTCGCAGAGGAGGACGCAACTAGCTGCCCGTAGGGGAAAAGCGGCACGGAGCTGCTCCTCCGCGTTAGCCAACATGGCAATATAATCACTGTGTTGGGAAGGTGGCACAGTTGTTTGCCTGCTGCCTCAATATATAAAGGTCTCACACTTAGAAGATTGATTATAATTCATAAACCACGGCCAAAGATGAGGGAGAAACGAAGGAAAACATATAATTGTCATCCGATTACACAAGCAACGCCGGCCCAAATCCAAATTAACTTCGGGCATCAAGAGTTAAGGCTGCAGGGAGCATTTCTACGGAGTTAGTTTCAGAAATTCTCCTGACGAATCGTCGTCCCGTCGAGCCAAAGTTTTTGGAATTGCTCCAAACTAGTGTCAATACGATCCCAAGCTTAAAGTAAGCATTTCTCCCTTCTAGACTTTCGAGATATAACGAGGTTTCGACCGTGTTTCGTGAAGTTGGAATATAGTTAATATTTATATATAAAGTTTTCCTTTTTGCTGAAATTAATGTTAAAACTAGTCCTATCTTTCCAATAATACTATTTCAGTTGAGAAGAGCTATTGAATACTAATTGAAACTCATCAGTTAATCAGAAACCGACAATCGAGGTATGTTAAGGCATTTTCTTTCAAAGAAGTTAGTTTATTCAAAGATAGTAGTCTAGTATGAACTTCAAGAAGCATGTCAGAGTATGTTGTCATGTCTAGTTGTTGTTGTAAGTCAAGACTCGTAAATTGTATTGTTTTGGGCTGGATTATACCTGTATAGATATCGTGACCACCCCAGGTTAATAGTTGTGTCGCCAGCCCGCCGTGGGGCGAGGATACGTCGCTCTACGGAGCGGCATGTCGTCCGGCAAGGATGAAGATGGGGATCCAGATCCTCATATTGTCAGCGGTTGGCCTTACACACCCCCCACGAGTTCTTATGCCCGGTGTAGATATCGTGGGTCCTCCGCATCAAGACACAGCCTTACAGCCAAAATAGTGGCCCAAATGCGCACCTAGGGACGGTAGGGACGCTTATAGCCGGTAGTTGACTCCGCATGACCTGGATTGGGGTATATAGGATTGAGGTGTACTAACTAGGGCCACGTGGGGGGCCCAGGGTTATTCTGTGCCGATTGTACCTTCCGACTTATGGGAGTCAGTAAGGTTATGCTTGCTTTAGGGTTATCGATAGTTAGACAAGAAGACACCTCGCTGTCGTGTATGACCCCTACCCTCCTTATTGCATTTATGTTTAGCCCTGATTTCACTACTTCAGTCATCTTCAGTCCGTTTTCTTTACTTCAGTCATTGTTAGTTCTATTCCTTACTTTCAGTTATTTAAAGTTACCGGTTTACATACTCGCACTGTGGTACTACGCCTCTTTGGGGTGATGCATTGCTTCGCAAGTGCAAATAGACGAGGAGAAGGTCCTCGTAGTTCCAGTCAGCTGTACAAAGTCGTCAGCTCCTTCTTCCGACGCTTTAGTGATAGAGGTTTACTTTTGGTTGTACAGCATGATAGGTCGGGCCCTATCCCGACCATCTTATTACTCCTAGAGGCTTGCGCATTGCTTACTTCCCCGTGGTTAGATGATATCGGTCGTTTGGGGCCCATATGTGTTTTAGACTATATATGTGTTTGTCGTGTGGGGCCTTGTTTAGCTGTTTAATTGCGGCCTTGTCGGTCATAGTTCAGTTTAGCATTTGATTTTACTTTTCAATTATAACTAGATATCATGGTGGCCTTGTCGGCCCGCATAGGACTCCTTATGATTGTTGGTCTCTGTTAGCTATTTATTTTAACAGGTGGCTATAGGCCTTGTCAGTCGGGGGGGCTGTATTTACAGCCACTATATAGCTTGTTGTTTCTTGGATTCTAGAGTTAGAGTCATCCCTTGCACCATAGGTGCTTAGGCTCAGTCAGCTCAGCAAACCAGGTCCTAGCAGGGCACCAAAGCGCTCATTCCTCCCAAGGTGGGGTGTGACAAACTTGGTATCAGGAGCAGGTCGTATCCCAGGAGTCTGCAAGACGTGCTAAGTGGTGAGTCTTGTCTATGGATGTGTTATGCACCACATACTATAGGCAGGAGGCTGCAAGGCATGATTTGATGGTTACTCTTTCTTCTTATTCAATGTGTTATAAAGCGGTACAAGATAGGGGTTGAGTCCCTAAGCTCATTATACTCTTGTTTACAGAGAAATGTCGAAACAGCAACACCCTACAACAGGTAGGAGGTTAGATCTAGCAGCAGAAAAGGGCACCAGCAGGGTGCCTCGCTCGGTCGAATCGGGCCCCGATCAAAGGACGATATGGAGGTATCACCTCGACCTCCCCAACAGTCTCCACCACGTCAGAAGCCGCTGGGACGGCTGGAGGAAGGCACTGCCTCCAGCAGTTTCTATACCCGTAACATCCGACCAGGAGGTCAGGAGTGCGGTGGTTATGCTAGCACGCCGTATGATGGCTGCTCAAAGGCCGCCTAGTGCCACCTATAGTTGCGGAATCATTAGGGAGGGCCTAGTAGCTCGAGGGTTCGAGAGTTCCTAGCACTAAGTACCCCGCGATTCAAGGCGACAGACTGTGACCGAGGACCCTCAGGACTTCTTAGACCATATGTAGAGGATTTTCGTGGTGATGCATGCTACACCCATAGAGTTAGTTGAGTTGGAAGTGTATTCCGGCTACGGTACATCGTTGTACTATGGTATGAGAGTTGGGAGAAGTCCTAAGGGAGAGATGTTTCCCCTCGTACTTGGTCCAGCTTCTCAGATGCTTTCTTAGATCATTACCTACCAGGGGAGATTCGATTGTGCCCAGGTTGATCAACTCCTACACTTGGAGCAGGGGGCGTATGAGTGTTCAGGAATATGTCGTGTGGTTTGATTCCCTGGCCCGATATGCACCCTAGCCTTTATGGACACATTGCCAGCCAGGGTACACTGCTTTATTATGGGGCTAAACCTAGAATATGTTGAGACCTGGTATCACAACTACACCGGCGAGAGGATATGGATATCGCCCCGTGTGCAGACTTTTGCATTTAATATTGAGGGTATCGCATACCGCAACGGGAGATTAGAGGACAAGTCAGGAGCAAGGCTGCAGGGACAGGCCGGATGGAATTTCAGGAGGAGTTCCGGGAGTGACCTAGGTCACGGTTATCAGATAGGCCGCCGAGACCCCGCCTCCACCACAACGGTAGAGGAGAAGATCTAGTCGCCGAGGGCAGCTGGGGGAGCCGCGCAAGGTTCGCGAGCGTAGGTTCACGCAACAGAAGGGAATGGAGCAGAGGCTTGAGCAATACCACTTTGCCCTATTTGCAGCTGGCGCCACTCTGGAGCATGCAAGCATGGTTCCGCCAGCATGCTACATTTGTGACGAGGGTCACCAGATGAGGAATTGTGCAGCTTGGGGTCAGGTGACCGGATCGACAGATAGTTCCTCATGTGATCACGAGCCCAAAGATCCTCGGTAGGGCGTAGGCCCTCAGTTTCAGCCGACAGAGGCCGAGGCAGATTAGGGGTCTCCAATTCAGGTGCCAACCCAGACCGTACTTATGCACTACCAGGGCGACAAGAGTCAGAGTCTTCACCGGGTGTGGTGACAGTATGCTGAACATTTGCTCTTATCCTCGCTTTATGTGTTAATAGATCCAGGGTCCACTTTGTCCATGTTACACCGTTAGTGGCTAGGAAGTTTGAAGATATTATGCCGAAATTGCTTTGGCTTATCTTCTGTGCTCCACCCTGCTAGTGACTCAAATATAGCTAGACTGGTCTATCGGGGATGCATGCGAGGTTTCCAAATGCCGACTACCGTTAATTCTGATAGAACAAGAAATGGTTGATTTTAGATATACAGGGTATGGATTGGCTAGCCCATGTTATGCTAATGTCGAATGTTGACCAAGATTGTCCAATCCCACTTTCTAGGGATAAGAGGAGTGGAAGGTAGTACAGCCACGCTAAAAGGTAGGTTTATTTCCTATCTTCTAGCGAGAAAAATTGATAGCAAAAGGGCATTTATCATATTGTCGTTGTTCGAGATGTTCGGGCAGAGCCTGACCCTTCAGTCTATTCCAGTGGTTAATGAATCTCCTGACGTATTTCCAGATGAACTTCCTGGTATTCCCCCAGAAAGGGAAATTGATTTTGCAATCGATCTATTACCAAGCACTCACTCGATATCTATTCCTCCATATCGGATGGCTCCCGGGCCAAACAACTCAGAGAACTAAAGGAACAATTGAAGGATTTTCTAGAAAAGGGCTTTATCAAGTCGAGTACCTCACCATGGGGTGCGCCAGTTCTGTTCGTGAGGAAGAAAGACGGCCCTCCGCATGTGTGTAGATTATCGGTGAAGTAACAAAGTCACTATCAAAATAAGTACCCGCTCCCAATAATAGATTAATTGTTTGATCAGCTACAGTGGAGCGAGGTATTTTTCAAAGATTGACTTAAGGCCAGGATATCAGGTCCAGGTTCGTGAAAGAGATATTCCAAAGACTGCCTTCGCATCGGATATGGCCACTTTGAATTTCTAGTCATGTCCTTCGACGGACAAACGCCCAAAGAAGTGTTCATGGACCCGATGAACAACGCTTTAGACCATACTTGGACTTGTTAATGATAGTATTTATCGATGATATTCTGGTGTATTCCCCTCTCAGAGACAACATCACCGGATCATCTACGTACAGTGCTCCAAATTCTCAGAGATCGCCAGTTATATGAAAAAATTTCTAAATATTAGAATTTTGGGCGTAATTCAATAGCCTTCTTTGGCCATATTGTGTTAGATGCTAGTATACAGTAGGATACGCAGAAGATAGAGGCAAGTGGAAAACATGGCCTAGACCTACCACTCCTGTCACGCCCCGCCTTGGGGGTATGACTGGCGCCTGGTGCCCTAGTAGGACCTCGGATCGTTAACCTGCGAGCTCTAAGCACATCTCGGTGCTCCGGCTAGCTCATTTTTGATTGAACAATGGGCTATATAACGGCGTAAATACACCTCCGCCGATCGCCTATAGCCACCTGTAAATGTAATAACAGCTAACCAGAGACATACTTATATAGGGAACCTATGCATGACATGCAATACCATGCTGTCTAGTCATTTGTGATTCAACATAAAGAAATACTGTATATCTACGTGACTGGCAAGGTCACCACTACTATTTACTCATGGCCCCACACGACCAACATACTGGGGACAACATTAAACAACTAAACAAACCAGTTGGTCTCATACACGACTGAAAATAACTAACCACAAGGAGATATATACAATCTGCAAGCTCATGAGTATCAGTGATATAATGGTCGACATACCCGCCTACCCATGTTGTACAATAAAATAAAATGAACTACACCCTCCGAATACGTTCCGTATGATAGAGCCGATGACTCTATACTATCGGAATCACAAGGGATCGCCTCCTCGTCTATGAGTACCTGCAGGCAAGTAATGCAGCGCCCCAATGGGCGTCAGTAGCACTGGTACTGAGTATGCAAAGCAACTGAATACAACTGAATACAATAACATAACTAGCAATTCTGAATAGCAGGATATAACTCAGACCTATAAGAACTAGAGAATCGAATCGCTTTTCAGACGTGATAGTAGGAGCATACCAGACGCAACGGCCTTCTATCTATTAACTAATATATAGCACATAAATACATATATATATATATAGCAAGCAAGAGCCAATACGAACCCCCATAAGCCGGATGGAGCCAAGCAAGCAAACAATCTACAGACCCCTACTTCCGGCCAAAAACCACCATAAAAATAAGTCACTTCCACTCATCTCGCTAACTACGAGCACCTCTGGGCCGGGTCTCCTAGGTCTCCGGCTCGGGGCTATGGCCTCTATATAAATAACTGTGTCTGAGTCCGAGGACCCTCTATACTGTATCTGTAACTGTAACTGAATCTGAATCTGTTCCCTGCGCTTAAGCACAACAAAAGGCTATTCGTATCGTAATGCTGATCACTTGATATGGGGAAAGTTTCATCCCATCTTCGTCCGAATCGGGATGGCATGCCACTCTTTGAGTGATGTAAACCTACCCGCCGATTAGTGGGCGACACAGTTACCAACCCAGGGGCGGCGACGCTCAAAGGGTGCCTCCTCACGACAATCAAGTCTCAACAATCAATAATCACATATATAGCAAGCATGTTTAAACTGAAAAATACTATCTGGATTCTAATTTCTTATTCTCAATCCTTTCGTGTTATACTAATTTCATACTTCTTTATACTGAATCTGAGATCTTTATCTGACTGCATGGCTAATCTGTAGCCAAGATACTATCCGACTATATGGCTATGTTGTAGCCAAGATATCGCCCGTCCTGCATGGCTATACTGTGAGCCAAGTTACTATATGTCTCGGCTCGATTTACTTTACTAACTTTTATTCTGAAAATATGTCATATTATCCTAAAAACATTCTTGCAAAATGCATACTGGGCTATACTAAGTCTGGAATTCTAACTCGCTCATTTGGCGCCGCTTACTAACTTTCGAACCGAGTACTATATAATAACGCAAACCGATTTACTTGAACTTGCACAATACTCATCATTCAACCCGGGAGTCTTCTATTACGGAGTTTACTATGATATACAAGGCTAAGCTACTAACTTGCCAAAGAAACTGCTTACATACCTTAACCTCGGTTATCCGAATTAACGGACGAAGCTCGGTCAGTACTCCAGCTATTTCTCCCAACTGCATTCACATATATGTCACTAGACTAAATACATCAATATTCTAAAAAGAACGTCACTTTCGATATATTTATAGCCCAAACTTTTATTTATCGAAAGACGGTCGAAAACTTGCTATTTCCCGAAAGTCCAGAAGGGAGAAGTATCTCACTTTAAGGCTAGGAGCACATTGAAACTAGTTTGGAGCAATTCCACTTACCTTAGCCCGGAGCACGACGATTTGTCGGCCGAATTTCGCAAACTAAATCCGTAGGAATGCTCCCTCGCCGCTAAATACCTCGGGTATCTAAGGTTAATTTGGATTTGCTACGTTTGATGGCGTAATCGATCGAAAATTATCAATATCCTCAAAATTTCCTCTCTGTTTTCAAGTGAGCTCACCGGAATTTATCTGATGTTTAATGAAAATAAACCGAAGTGGAGGCTATATATACTTGGGCTCGGAGGCCAACGTGTCACGGAGCCAACGCGGAGGCTCCACCTTCGTGACACGCTGCCATCGCGGAGGGGCTCTGCCCCGGCTCCTTCCGCGATGGTTCGACAGGTTTCCAGTCCGGTCTTTTCCTAGCCTTTTCTAGCATGTATGGATTTTAAATACGCTTAACCAACACGTGAATAGACCATCTATGTGTTGGAAATTTACGCCGGGGTGTACATTCTCCCCTTAAGAACATTCGTCCTCGAATGTAAACTTCTATCTTTAGGACTTCTCAACTTACTTCAACTTATTTTGGGAATATCGCAGTTTCCCGTCACATGGACTATCCCAAAACTTGAAATGCAGAAAAAAGTCCAATACAGTACTCCACACAAAACTATAGTACTCACATGACAGATTAACATTGATCGTTTCACTTATATATATAAACTATAAGGCACTGCATAAGTAATAAATACTAACATACCTGTCGCCTGACTAGGCTTGAAATAAATGAGGGCATTCGGGGTTTTCATATCTCCTCCGCCTCCCAAGTCATCTCCTCTCGGCCCCTTTACGCTGAGCGCACTTTGACAGACGCAATATCTTGGTTCTCAATCTACGAATCTGTTTGTCTAAGAATAGTTACTGGAACCTCTTCATAGGCTAGCTCTTCCGTAACCTGGATATCCCCGGATCGGCACGCTCGACGGGTCTCCTATGCATTTCCTCAAAGATAGATACATGAAAGACCGCAGAACGGATTCTAATTCTGGAGGCAAGTTCAACTCATATGCCACTTGGCCTATTCTTCAACGAATCTGATAAGGCCCAACAAATCTTGGACTGAGTTACCTTTTCTTACTAATCCATCACCCCTTTCATCGGGTGATACTTTCAAAATACCAGCCATTCATACATCGAATTCCAAATCCTCGCGCGCACATCAGCATACGATTTCTGGCGGCTCTTGTGCAGTCAGTAGGCGTTCTCTGATAAGCCTACCTTCTCCTCTGACTGTTGAATGTCTGGCCCAATCAACGCCATCTCTACTTCAAACCAAACAACCGGCGATCTCGCATTTTCGCTCATATAATGCCTCAGTGGCACCATCCGGATAGCTGAGTGATAGCTATTATTATAAGCAAACTCAATTAACGGCAAATGCTCATCCCAGCTACCTCCAAAATCTAGCACAAACGCTTGTAACATATCCTCGATCGTTTTAATTGTACATTCTGCTTGCCTATCTGTCTGAGGGTTGAATGCCGTGCTCAAATTAATCTCGTGTACCTGCACTCCCTCTGAAACGACTGCCGAAATCTAGCTGTAAACTGTGCTCCTCTGTCTGAAATAATAGATACTGGCACTCCGCACTCCAACTACTTCGATATACAACTCGGCATAATCTTTGGCCGAAAAAGTAGTTCTCATCGCGTGATATGAGCTGATTTTGTTAACTCACAACTATCACCTCTATAGTCATGCCTATGTCTGGTACGGGGTTATCCTGCTACAAATTCCATATTCACTGCTTCCTATCGAAGAGGCACAACTATGTCTGGAGTTAACCCGCCTGGTTTCTGATGTTCCGCTTTCACCTGTTGGCAAAGCAGGACACCGAGCTATAACGCAATTTCTCTTTCATACCCTGCCACCAAGAGTTCTCTTTGATATCATGGTACATTTTCACAGTGCCGGGGTGAAGAGAATAGCGGCGTAATGTACCTCATTCATAATCTGCTGGCGGAGCCCTTAAAATATCTGGAACACAGAGGTTGCCTTTTTTACATCGGCAAAGACTTCCATCCTCGCCATCCAAATTCTCGCGCTTTCCCCGCCGAATTGTCCTTGCCGGGACTTTCAGGTCAGATCCTCATATTGCCGTTCTTTTAGTTCCACAACTAATGATGACACGGTGGTGTTCTGAATTACTGCTCTGTTGTCCTCAGTTTCTACTACACGAACGGCTAGCTGGCTAATTGATGTATCTCCCTGACCAACTCCCACTGTCGCTACAAATACGCCAAACTTCCCATGGATTTATGGCCGAGAGCATCTGCCATTATGTTGGCTTTTCCTGATGATACAGAATATCCATGTCATAGTCTTTCAATAACTCCAACCAGCGACGCTGTTGCAGGTTCAACACCCTCTGGGTGAAGATATACAGGCTCTATGATCTGTGAAAATATCCAAATGGACGCCTATACAAGTAATGTCTCCATATCTTAAGGCGTGATCACTCGCGGCTAACCTGTGTCGTGGGTAGGGTAATTGTGTTTCCTCAGTTGTCTGAAGCATATGCAATCACCTTGGCTTCATGCTGCATCAACACACAACCCAACCCAATGCTTGATGTGTCGCAATACACTACAAATCTTCCGTACCTTCCGCAATGCTAACACCGGGCGGAGGTTAATTCTTTTAGTTCCTTGAAGCTATGCTCACATGCCTTCGTCGATCAAACTTTACCGTTTCTGCCGCCTTAGCCGAGGTGCCTCTATAGTGGAGAAACCCTTCAACAATCTCCTGTAATATCCCGCTAATCCCCAGAAAACTGCGGACTTCGCTCGGAGTGGTAGGCCTAGCCATGTTTTAACCGGGCCGCTATCTTCGCGTATCAACCTGTATACCAAAGATCCGACACAATGTGCCCCAAGAAGGCTATCGAGCTCCGCCCCGGGACCATGCCTGGAGAACTTAGCATAACCGACGGTCCCTGAGAATCTGGAGTAATTATCCATAAATGAGCCTGGTGATCTGCTTCAGAGCGAGAATACACCAAAATATCATCAATAAACACTATCACGTAACAGGTCTCGTATGGCCTGAAAATACTATTCATCAGGTCCATAATATTGTTGGGGCATTCACAACCCAAAGGACATAACTAGAATTCAAAGTGTCCATATATCGGGTCTTGAACGCCGTTTTGGGAATGTCTTTCACGAACTCGAACCTGATGCTATCCGGACCGCAAGTCAATCTGGAGAAGTATTTGGCCCCCTGTAACCGATCAAACAAATCATCTATTCCGTGGGAAGCTGTACTTATTCTTATTGTAACTTTATTCAATCGCAGATAATCTATTCACATACGGAGCGAGCCATCCTTTTCTCACAAATAGAACTGGCGCGCGCCCCACGGTGAAGTACCCGGCCTAATGAAACCCTTTATCTAGCAAATCTTTCAACTGCTCCTTTAACTTCTCTGAGTTCAGCAGGTGTAATACGATATGGAGGAATTGATATACGCTGAAAGTGCCCGGTAGCAAATCAATAGCAAAATCTATTTCCCTTCTGGGGGAATACTAAGTAACTCATCTGGAAATACATCGGGAATTCGCTCACCACCGGAACAGACTGAGTGTCGGAGACTCCTACCCGAACATCCTGAACCCTGACTAGGTGGTAAATACATCCCTTAGCTATCAATTTCCTCACTTGAAGGTAGGAAATAAACCTACCTTTGGCGTAGGCCGCGTTGCCTTTCCACTCTCGCACTGCCTCCTGAAAGTGGAATCGGACCGTTTTGGTCCAACATTCTACGTTGGCATAGCACAGCACTAACCAATCCATACCCATTATGGCATCGAAATCAATCATTCTAACTCTACCAGATCTATCAGAGTCCGCGACGCCAACCCTACTATACACTGATCTCGGGGGCATATTTATATGCCCAAGTGATACTCAAATGCATCATTTTTGCCTTGTTTATCCAACAATGTTTTTACATTCTCATGTAAATTGTAGGAAAGTGTGAATTTATACTAACCAACATGATTAGCATTGTTTTGCAAAACATACTGCTAGTGGAGCTATGATGGCCAAGTTGGGATGAACTGGAGGAGATGGACTCGGGAGCCACAAATGAGTGGCTAATTTCACTTTTGCTGAGGTTAGGAACAATTGTATTGAAATGTAATTGTTGATCATTTGGTTTTTTCCATCTTTTCTTCCATGGTTGTTCTATTAATTCTGTTCTTAATGCATTAATGTTTGGGCTAACGTTGATGTAAACCTAAAAAGTCCGGTTTCACTCGAGAGAGCACGAAATTGGAAAGTTGTGAATTAATAGGATATGATCTTTTCTTGGTTTGGGAAATTGAGAATTGATTTACCTTCAGGATAGAAATATACCAAAGTCGATATCAATTGTGGAATCGGTTTTGTATGGCTAGAACATGAATTGCTTCTTATCACAGAAATGTAGGTGGAAGGTTCATGATTCTGTTGGGTTAAATACGAGAGTTTTATCCATAGGCATAAGTTTCACTAGCAATCGGAAAAAGATAAACCAATTTGTATCGATAATAATTTCTACATGTCTGCTTTTAGCCTCAGCACGCTCACATTATAATGTTCAGACTCACTTGTATATTCATTTTAAGCCTTAGTATAAAATTATATAACAAAATATAAAACTTTTCTTTACATTGTTGTCTGTATTTTTAGAGTTACAATTTGAATTGACACTTGAGTAAATTTTTCCCCGTAGTCCACCCCCTGGGGGATCGATACTGGGCTTACTTGAGCCACTTACTACTTGTTCGACCACGTGCACTTGCGTGTAGTCATCCAGACAGCCGACCACGTGAACTATGAATTGCTTCTTATCACAGAAATGTAGGTGGAAGGTTCATGATTCTTAAGTTGGGTTAAATAATGGTGAGTTTTAACCAGAGATAGCAGCTAAGTTTTCTGACTAGCACTGAAAGATAAACCAATTTGTATCGATACTCAATTTCTCTACATGTTCGTTTTAGCTTCTCTCGCATGCTCAAATTCATTGTTCAGACTCACTTGTATATTCATTTTTAGCCTTAGTATAAAATTATATAACAAAATATAAAAACTTTTCTTTACATTGTTGTCTGCATTTTTAGAGTTACAGTGAATTGACACTTGAGTAGATTTTTCCCCGTAGTCCAGTCAGTCCCCCGGGATCGATACTTGGCTTACTAGAGCAATTTACTACTTGTTCGACCACGTGCACTTGCGTGTAGTCATCCGTGATGCTCGAACAATTTTTTGGCGCTCATGTCTGGGATTGGCAATTGGCTGTAAATTTATTTTTTTTTAAAGTGTTAGCTTGCTATTTCTTTATATTAGTGTTGACAACTGGTCTTTCCTGTATTTTGCAGATATCAGATTCTGTCGAACACTGGCAAGGTACAAAGAGTTAGTGGACCCATCCTTAGAGCAGAAAGACAATTCCATCGCCACTGGAGAGAAGCTCTAGAGAGAAAACTCAGCTTGCTCGCATAATAATCCCTGAGAAACCATGTATCCACTACTTGTGCGGGCAGTGTTCAGTGCTCGAGGAAATGGCAGCTAGGCCGGTTCTCGATGTGGCAATCCCACATGCTAGCAATGCACGTCTAGCATTCGCAAACCTCGAGCCAGGAGGGAGGTTCGAGCTTAAACAGAACATGGTGCAATTGCTGCACACAAGCGGCGAGCTTCACAGCCCCTCACGAGGATCCACAACAACATCTTCAAAACTTTTTGGAGATAAGTGACACTTACATTCCCGCTGGAGTGTCAACAGATTGGTGTCAAGCTTTACATTGTTCCCATTTTCACTTTTGGGAGAAGCCGAAAGGTGGTTGGAAAGCCGAGCTACCCAATTCTATCACCACGTGGGATGATCTTGCAAAGAAGTTCTTGATCCGGTTCTTTCCATCCGGTAAAATAGCAAGACTTAGAAGTCAAATTCTAAGTTTTAAACAAAGAGAAGGGGAGAATCTACATCGCTTGGGAGAGATTCAAGTCACTGTTGCGGGATTGTCCTCATCACCACCAACTAATGATGCTGGTGCACACTTTTATTGAGTTTGGAACCTCTACACAGAATTTTGTCGACTCAAGAGACTGGGACAAGCATTAGAAAAGACTTATTATGAGCTGATGTTTTGTTGAATCGTATTTCGCAGGGAAATCCGGAGTGGAATGCGGACTCTGCAAGGGGAGGAGCAAGGAAAGCAGCTGGAGTCTTAGAAGTGGGATGGTTTTACAGCTAAAGCTGCACAGGCAGATACCTGCTTTGCGTAATCAACTCAATACCCACTTCGGTAACAAGAGCATGAATCAGTCTCAAGCCCTGAATGCAGTGCAGTAGATTTGGTGAAGTGTGCGGGGAGTAATGAACACTCAGCTGAGTGTTGTGGAGCAACTTGGACTCGGTGAACTTTGTCGGAAATGCACAAAGGAATAATCACCAATGCATGGTAACAGCTACAATTTTAACCGGGAGGAGTCACCCGAATTTCTCTTGGGGTAGAAACAACCATCGTGGGCAGAGTTCGAGCCGTGGGGCAAAGGAATCAAGGAGGGCAGCAGAACTATCAGCTTGAAAACAACAATGCCCTCCTCCACCACCATCACCCAGCATTGAGGAGATGTTCAAGACTATGATAGCTAACCAAGCTCAATTGCAGGCTGACTATGTTAAATTGGCAATGATGTTAAGAATAATCGTTAGCTACCAAGGCGCTGGAGTACCAGTTTGGGCAATTTTATGGAGCCCAAAACACTGTGCCTAGAGGAGGACTTCCCAGCGACGCAGACCCCAACCCCAAGCAGGTGAATGCAGTGACCACAAAGGAGTGGTTTGCAGCTTAAGGAGGTGGAAACTGAAAGACCACCAATGTGGGAGCAGCAGAAACGAGAGGGAGAAGGGTGATGTATGGAAGAAAAGGATGTTGAACCAGAAAGACCTCCACCCCCGTTCCTCAACGATTAAAGAAACACAAGGAGGAGGCGTGTTTCAAAAAGGTCATGGAGGTGCTTAAACAGGTACACATTAACTTACCTCTTGTGGATAAGCTGCGGTGGGAGTGCCAAGTACGCAAAGTATATTAAGGACATCGTGGCGAACAAAAGCGGGTTGGACTGAGTATGCCACGGTGGCTCTTAAGGAGGAGTGCACTTCCTTGATACGTACTGTATTGCCCACAAAGCTCAAAGACCCTGGGAGCTTTACAATTCGACTAACAATCGGGCAGAGTATCCGAGTTCATGGATTGGTGTGATTTGGGAGCGAGCATTAACTTGATGCCGACTCGCATTCAAGAAGTTGGGGCTAGGGAGTCCTAGACCAACAAATGCTGGATCTTGCAGCTCGCGGATCGCCTTTGGCAAGACCAGATGGTATTGTGGAGGACGTGTCAGTGTTGGCTCCCGATCTTCCCGGTAGATTCTTGCTGTGCTGACTTCGAGCCAGACGCGAAAGTCCCATTTATTTTGGGACGTCCTTTCTTGGCGACCGGGAAAGCGCTAATAGATGTAGCTGCAGGGAAGCTAACTATGCGAGCACACGACAAGGTGGAGGTGTTCGATGTGTACAAGGCCACCAAGCTCCCGCCGTGTACGTGGAACTCTGGTGATCAATGCTTGAGGCCGATGCTGTTCAGGCGTTGAGTCTCGAGAGTTAATGGGGAAAACCCCCTGACAGGGGGTGTTGACAGGGTGAGGACGGTTCGGTGAGAAACATCCGCCGCCACTTAGGGGCGGAATGGAGCGGGCTTAAGGACGCTGAGTCAATGGAATGGCAACTAGGGCAACAGACGGGAGGCAACCCGTGAATTTATTGTTTTATGAATGTACAGATAAAAGAAAAAAAGAAAAAAAGAAAAAGAAAGAAAAAAAAATATGTGTGTAAATATAAAATAAAATATTGTGTTAAAGTTTTTCAAACCTGGGATTCTAACCGATTTCTTGTGGTGAGATAAATTTCAGGTTGATCGGAGGGAAAAAGACAAAGAATCGCAAAGGAGAAAAAAAAAACGAGGTAAGGAAAAAATAAAAATGGCAAAACAGTGAGCCCACGTTGGCTCCGTGTCACGGAGGAGTGGACTCCGCGCGCCCTCTCAGGATATGTTGAAGGCAATTCTGGAATTTTTACAAACTCCAACGCCCGCGGCTGGGATGGCTCTCAAGGCCACGGAGGGGGTGCTCCGCTGTTGCCCACCGCGACACCTTGAGGTGTTATTCGCGTGGGTCACACCGGGTCACCGGGTAACCCGCGCGAAACCCCCACTTTTTAACCCCGATTTCCCCTCATTTTCTCTCATTTTTCATCCCCTCCACGACAACCCTCCCAAAATCCCTTCTCCCTCAACGTGCCACGGACCTAGGTACATAATTTCCTCAATTTTTCTTCCGTTCATCGAATTCAAGGTATGTTCTTCAACTGTATCTCAATTTTAGTTGAATTTTTTGATTTTTAGCATGAGAGGTGAGTAAACCTTACCCTAGGTAGAAATTGAGCTTAAATTCATTAAAGTTATTGTTGATTAATGTTCGTAACATCATTGTGATTGTATGAACCAATATATATATAAGCTTGATCGAATTTTTGTAAAATTGTAGCTAGGGATTGAATTTGAACATGAAAAGGGGAGAAAGCTAGTTGAATCGTGAAATTCTTGTTGGTTTGTGTATGTTGGGTGAGACGAGTTGGTCGTGTTATATGTTAATATGCTAAAAGACCGACGTATTTTTGGGGGAGTGAAATGGTGATATGCAAGAAATGGGTGAATTGCATAGGTTTGTGTAGGTAAATAGTTTTTCATTTTTTTTCTTTTTCCTTGCTAAG